>BGZK01004642.1:0-12343 GCA_005406025.1 Eumeta japonica | reverse complement strand
ATCCTTTTTTCTCATCTTGTTTGTGGCACAACTATCACATGCCACAATAAACTCGTGCCATGTTTGCATTGTAAAAATCTTGTGACAACTTTATTATTTTACTTGAACATTTTTGCCATCATGGTATATATTTTAACATTCTATTCAACATCATAAACAAAATATTTCTCTTCATCATTGTTATTATGATGTCGCTTATGATTTTTTAGTATATATTATGATCCTTTAAAAGCTTAAGGGGTTTCACACAGATATTGGTGGCATTTATGTGTTCATTTATATTTTACTTAGCTCTATAATAAATAATACGTCATATGATGACGTGACATGTTATCATTGAGATTTAATATTTAATTGGCAGTGGTATGTGAAAAGTATGTACATCCTTGTGGTGCATAAGAAGATAGTAAGTATGTTTCGGGTAATTTTGTTAATGTGATAAAAGATTCATTTCATGTTATTAATGGATTTTGTTAACAAATTAAAAGTTCGTATTTCCAAAAAGAAAAACCGAAAATGAAGAGGTGGGTTTTCAACACATCCAGTTTTAGGGGTTGAAATGAAATATGATGCTTTGGGAAGAGGCAACGAAGATAACCCTGCAAAACTTTGTTATAAACATAATTTAGTTAACCATTAAGCATGACACAACTAAATAATTTCAAAAATAGAATTATGTCCTCTTCTGTGCTAGCATGGGCATGGTGTCTAATATAAAGCGAAATTAAAGCTGTCATTCTATACTTCATGACGAGCTTAGAGGATGCCGCATCAGCAGTGGTCAAATGAAAACATGTAAGTTGCCATCGTGATTTGAAATAGTATTTAAAAACCTTTTTTTTATGATTGCCGACAATATTGAAGATGGCTTTAGGTGGCAGTATAAAGAAAACGTGACTCGTCAACAGTGGATCGTATGTTGAATAACAGCAGACCGCGTGGTTGGCTTTCGACTCCCCCTCTCTTTTCATAGCGGCTAAAGCAGCTATTAATGCATTACAAATTTTACGACATGTTATTAAATTGCACAGAGAAAGAAGCCCACACCAGCCAATTGCAAAATACATTTTTCACTCATACTCACTAGTTACTCACTTTCACATGCATAAGATTGAGATAATGAAACAATAACCCAAGTGCAAAAATTACATGCTACCACCACCACATTTTCATTTACAGATTCCCCACCAGTTATAACAACTTATAATACAATTTTATTTGTGCAAATTTCAACATTTCACATTTCCAAAACCGCAATGAAAAACACAAGACAACAAAAAAGAAACGAAAACATTAAATTATCATATGACCCACAGGAAGAAAAGACAGCAAGCACAAATAACAACTACAAAATAAATGTATATATGTATATGACAGCTAAATTAACTGCTAAAACTGTCAAAAGCAGTAAAACGGTATAAAAATAAAGAAAAATAAATATACCTGCAGATAAACATAACCTTACTTTAGTCACTTAAGGTCTGCCGAAACTCATTTTATCCTCGGTTTATCTATTTTAAGGCCTACCCGTTAGTTCACTTAATTTTAAATTTACAGCGCCAAAGCAGATCACTTAAAACAGTTTGAACATATTAACACATTTTGTCACATCACGTTATATTTTTCAAGTATATATTTTGAGCCAAAGCAATTTACATTCTTTTTATTTTAACCATATTAAAGAAAGCTTGAAACACATTTGAAAAGCTTTGTTTATTTTAACAGCCAGGTTGTACCCCAGCTAGTAAGTTTTCAAATTTACTTTTCTTGTCTTCTTTAAGAAAGTATCAATCGCCATAATTTATCACAAAAATCCTTCTTAATTGAACGAAAAACTCAGAACTTGAGCCCGATTAAAAATTCAAATAATTATAAGATTATTTTATTTAGTTAAAAAAGTTACGAGTTGTTAAATATTGTGTGTTTTGAAAAATATTTTAGGCTAAATGTATACTGTTACATCACGTCATTTTTTATAATTTATTTTGAGACGAAATATTTAACTGTTAAGTTAACAGAAAGAGTTAGAAGTTATGAAAATAACGTACAATTCGTTCAGCAGTTTATTATTATTTATGATTATTTAATAGTTGGGCATTAATTTCAAACACTGGAGGCTGTATTTCAGAGATTAGTTAACTACAAAACTCTTATTATCTTTGGAACACAATGGCGGTAAAACTAAGCAATGAAACAAATTGAAAAAGGTGTTTTCATAGTTATTTAAGGTTTGCAGCAGGACAATTTTAACGCTTAATACATATTAGCTCATCGATAGTAAATTTATATTTCCTGAACTACAGGGTGCCTAATAACAAAAACATCTATAAGAATTAATCCCAAACAAATTAATAGGCAAAAAAGAATCACTTTAACATGTGTTTTGGTTGCTCGATATCAAGAATTTCATGCCAACATGAAATATAAAATTTAAGAAAATACCAGTTTTCTAAAAACTGCACCACCTTAAAGCATATGAATTATAATTTACACTTCCATCTTTGAATTCATAAAAAGATTTGCTGTGCATACCGCAATTTTGAAAGATTAATCTAAGTAAGACGGCTGTAAATCATGGCCGTATGCAACATGTTTAATTTTGGTAGTTTGACAGAAGCCAATCAGAGCCTACACACAGTTTTAACAAAGTAGTATTCAGCTTGTAATTTGGTCATAAAAGAAATTTTATACTTGTATTATACGATTATAAAATAAATTCAAATTTAGTTGAATCCGGTTTTTCTTTTTCTTATTGTGAGTTTACTTCATACAACTTTCGCTAATTGGATGCTGTTAAACAAGCTGTTGTTTGTATTGTAAATTGTTGAAGATTTATTTGCCGAACAAATAAATATTCTTTGAGAAAATAGTTGTTGATTTGTTTATAGGCATTGATTTTTCCTGCAAGATAAAAGACTATATTGGTTTTATTTGAAAAAAAAGATAAAACAAATAAGGTTCATTTAATGCTGAATTTGTAGAAATTATGATGAATCTGCTTGACACATGTTTTATTGGAAATTAAGTTCAAGAAATGTAACATATTCAAATTCAATTCCTGTCTTGAAAAATAATGGTCCTTCGAACCGAAATTGTTTTGACTTAAATTATAGTTATAAGAATCTACGAAATGGTTCTACAAACCGTTTACCCAAACACTACCAAACAAAATTACTGCTGCAAAAATAAGAATTGCTTTAAGATTGCTCATAGGTCTTCGAACGAAATTCAAAGTCTCTGCAATAAAAATCCTCTCATTGCCCAAATATTTACCTTAATTATGTAATTTTTGATATTTAATTAGATTAAGTTTCGAGTTATAATGTACTTAAAAACATTTTTGGAGAAGGTATTAAGACAAATGCATTTTGACCGTGGAACAATTAAAAACCTCTTTTAAAATCAGCACATTAAAAAGGATACTTACTTATGCGATAGTATAAGTTTTACAAATTTTTTCAACATACCTGCAACAAAAAGGAAAATTGGTTAGTTAGTTAACAGTAATAATAATAAAAACAACGTTTAAGCAATTTGCAACTTGTTTTTCAGTAGCAGTTCAATTTTGTTAACTTTTATTTTTATTATATAGAAAAATAAAATTTAGGGCAACGAAATGGTCTGGACATTAGCAAACTAGCAAGGTTCTGCGATGCCTATGCATGGATTATAGAAATAACAATAACTGCATAAACAAGCCGGAGATTGGTTTTATGAACATTTTCACCAGTCTATGAACAAGAAATTTGCTTTTAAAGTATATTATGAGCACTCATATGACCTGGATGCGATTTGGGCCGATTTAGGGGATGGAGATGGAGCAGTGGCCTGCAACATCTTTATTGGCCATATAAAATTACCACAGATCAAGTAAAAGTAACCACGAAATTGTGAAACTCTAATAAAATGTTCCTATAAAAGTATTTTCGAAGTCCAATTAAAATATTGAAATATTACTACTTCGATTGATTATTTACTTTGACTCTTGTTTTGTTTTAAGTTTTCATTAGTTTTTATTCCAATTAATAAAAGCAACAAACAATTTTTAAATTTCCCTTTCTTGTTTTCATTATTAATCAATAAACAAAAGTTAAACTGAAATTCTTATAAACATGTTCATATTTTCATTTTCTTTTTATTTGCAATAATCAATTTTCCATTGAAATCAACAACAATTTAGTGTTTGCTTATGCTTAACAGATTTTAAGTTTTGCATTAAACTATGGTATTACAATATTCCTGCTATTCTGACCCATAAAGGAAAAACTTCATTTGAGCCACTCCTACAACATTGAACCGGTTTTCCATGGGGTTTTCTTTTCAATGCACACAAGTAAAACATATTTTTGTTTATATGTATGTACATATTTAATGCAACCTTCTTTTTTCAGCCGTAATAATGCAGATGGAAAAAATGTTTCTGTATGTGGTTTAAAGGCATAAAATACAAGTCTAAATAATAAAAAAAAATATACATATATATATATACATATAAAATCAGTCGATTGTTTTTAGCCATCTAACCTTGTTTTAGTTTTGGTTTTTCTTTTGCTTTTTAGAAAATTTTACTGCATAGCAAATCATAAACACCGCATCTCTTCATCTATTGATGACGATGTTAATGATTTTAATAACTTTTTCTTTATTTACACACACTAAACACGGACAATGACTGCTTATCATCATCATGGTAATGACCACTATTTCTTTTTTTTTTAGCTCAGCACTACTCAACTACTTGTAAGGTGTGTGTTTGTATGTTGCTGTTTTAATGGCAAATGAAATATTCTAAAAGTTTAGAATTCATTTTACCATCAGCACACCAACCGCATGACTGTGTCACGCAGTCAGCCAGACAGACATTGAACATTTTATGGAAAAACCACAGGAGCAAAGCTATTGATAAAGTTATTAGTTAAAAAATATAGTTTTCTTTTATAATTTATTTATGGTTAATTACTTTATAGATTTGCTTTCAAAATGGCTACGAAAATACACCTTTAATTAGTACTCGTTTCTTTTCAGTTTCAATAAATAGCACTTGTACACCCAGCGAAAAAATCATTTAAATTCATTGAAAAACAATATTGATTCAATTACGTACTGCACACAAATATTATTTAAAGAAAAATTTTAAATTTAGTTTAAAAAAAATTGTTTCTAATTCCAAGTTTTTTTTATTCAAAATAATAACACAAGCCATTAATTTTGCGCGAGTATCTATGGTTTTTGCATTCCTATTGGAATTCATAGAAATATCAGCAGAAGAGGGGGGAAAATGACTCGTGATTCGCCTGTCGATATGCATATGTAATGCATTGTGATTTATTCAAGCATAAATATGGACAAAAAATTAAATAATCAACCTTCCCTTTACCTGTCTATAGTTGATAAAATACATAAACATTTACATTGGTTATTTCAATACATTAAAAGTTACTACGGATAACACAGAACTGAAAATTATATATTCCAAAACATTCTTTGTAAAGAGAAATATATGTGAATAAAATTGAAATGCATTTTAGCAAATGAATTGTTCATTATTATTACAATAATATGGCATAAAATAAATTATTTGCATATTTCATAATCTGCTAATAAATTGAAATCAATCACAGCACACACACACATGATAGCCTGGAAAGATTTATTTTATAATTGATGACAAATTAAATTATTTTATAAACAGCCAAAAAAAGATTTACTAACTAAATAAAGCATAATTTCGAATAGCACATGCAAGTGCCTATACAGCGTTATCTTTGTAAGGTCAGGATGATGGCCACGGTCTAAGGCGCAGACTCAAGTGTAATAACTTGCTCTGTTTCAGCAGAGTTATGTTCGAGATGTTCTGTCCTCTCTGAGGGCGTGGGTTCGAATCCCACTTCTGACAGAATTTTTTAAAGAAAAACTTATTTTTTATTAAAAATACTCTTCAGATTCGTAAAGAATTTTTTATTTATTTTTTAATCTAAATCAAATGAATTTACTTTAATGCTGTCATTTATAACATTTTGTTTTAAATTTCTGTTTCGAAATAATGCATATAAAATAGTTTTGTGTTATAGTAAGGATGATTTAAGGGCAATGATCCTTTAAGAAATTACTTGTATATCAGTATGACCGAACAGTCTTTGTTCCTTGCAGAGCTGTTGTACAAAACGTTCTGAGGAAGTGGATTTGACAACGTTATTACCGTTTTTTTAGTTAGTGTAATTTTCTTAATAAACAGCTTAAAAGTTTTGTTTGATACAGAAAAGCTTTATAAATTTTCTTTTAAAATTTGGTGACTAATGTGCTTCAAAGGTCTCTTTTGGTGATGTTTTTATGCTAATTCACTTGCCTTATTTGGTCGTTAATAATGTTCGAGCAACAGAGCGGTGAAAGTGGAACCAAATAATTCTCGAATCTTATAGCAACACAACCATCCTTCCTAACTAAATTTTATGGCTTCAGTATACTTACACATTTAAAATGTTTATGTTAATATGTATACACTAAGTCTGAGATCCTAAAATCAAATTGCATTACTCAAGTTATAGGCAATAAATTTAATTCTATATTGCGTTTATAAAGGCAGGACATCCGTAAAACTTCAGTTGTTCCATTCTAAAAATCTTTAATTTTAGAATATGAAAAAAATTTTGTCAGAAGTGGGATTCGGACCCAGAAGGACCAGAACGCTCGAAGGACCTTTGTTGAAACAAAGCAAGTTTATCACTTGAGTCTGGCGCCTTAGACCGCTCACGGCCATCCTGACATACCGTAGGCAGCAAAAAATTTATAAAATTATAAAAATTTACTAGAATTTATTACAACTTCTGTCGTAATTATATTGAAATCTTGCATTTTAAATCAGTTTTCAACGTTTTACTCTAGTGTTTTAAATAAATAAATATTCATATGTACATACATACGTACCGAATTAAATATTTTACATATTTTCCAGTTCCTCCTAAAATCATTTAATAAGCTTAATATTGTTGAGATCCTACCGTTATTTTAATTTAATCAAACTCTGTATAAATTTATATATAAGTATATATATAATATATATATATAAGTATTATATATTAAAACAATTTCATTGGTATTTAATATCTATCAAACAAATTTTTTATGGAAAATTTAAGTTAAATAATTAATTTTTTTTAGAATAAGACTTTTAGGGCCACTATATTTTGTACAAAATTTATGTTTACTTGCCAAATATTGCATAGAAATTTTGCTATAAAATATACGAAATAAGTATCATAAACCAAACACATTTGTAGTTTTATTAATTTTTTTTGTGAGCAAAAAAAACTGTTTAATAAAAATTAGTGGTTTTAAAAAATAAAATATTTATTTTGTTTGTTTTTACACATCAGTTATCTATCACTTATCAGTTAACGAAGAAGAAAAAATACACATAAATAAAAAATTATTTATCTGTAAATAGGAATTGTTGCCTGCAGTGGCATTCGAACTCGTCTTTTACAATATTTTTATTCTATATTAATGGATGAATAAAAAAATAATTTAAAAATTTTGTCAGAAGTGGGATTCGAACCCACGCCCTCAGAGAGGACCAGAACAACTCGAACATAACTCTGTTGAAACAGAGCAAGTTATTACACTTGAGTCTGGCGCCTTAGACCGCTCGGCCATCCTGACACCGTGCCGTTACGCTGACAAAAGACGCACCTAAACAAGTGCTTGTTAAACTAAAATCTGTTGCTACTAGAACAATTTTAAATTGTACAAAAACTTTAGATAGACATTTGAGTTTTTAAACAAATAAAATTTTTGTAGTGCGTAGATAAATTTATCAAACATAAAACTAAAAAGAACGTGTGAAATATTGATAAACTTAATTAATTTAAAACTTTATTTTATAATATTCAGTGATTTATTATTTAATGTATAGTTTGGGCTTGATTTGGTTTCATGATAAGTGTTTGTATGACATTATTGCTGTTTAAATCAAAGAGATACACATATATAAGCAATAAAAGGTGAAGAGTTTATTTAAAACAAAAAAATGAAAATACACTTATTCATACACGACAATTGTGTAGCCATAAACACAAGGCAATTAGTTAATTTACTTTTTTTAAATCAAGCTACTCAAACTAAAATATGAAATGATAATTAATTAATTAATTTAAATTAGGCCAAATTACCACCTTATAAAAGAAATATTTTTCAGAGCAGAGTAAGTAAATTTAAAGAAAATCTTGAGCCATTTGAAATGATTTTTAATATAATTTGATATAAAATATTAGCATTAAGACTCGTTTAACATTTTGTTAAAGTTTTATCAATATGGTTATTAAAAATGAAGTGCAGGATTGTATGTAAAATATTAGTCGATTAATTAATTATCTACTTTTAATACCCACTTTATTTATATTTATTTATTTGGAAAATATTGGTGTAGTAGGTACATATTATAAAGATTGGAAAGGTTTCAAATTTATTAATATTTCAATGGGTTTGTAATTTAAAATTTTGAAAGTGATTTTTTTTTTTTAATAAAAGTAAACATATGTAAGTAACGTCAGTCCCATGCCAAAGCGCCCTAACTTGCATTTTTTTAGAAGAATAATTTTCTATTTATATACGTTTAAGGAATGTGTATTGAAAAACGCAGATGAAAAATAATGCGAGATATGGCGTTTCTACATGAGATCAACGGTAGGTTCATGTTTGTGTGGCATTGACTTTATTTAATTGCGTTCAAAAAGTTCTTATTTTATTTAGTTTTAGTAACATATTTAAATTTGTGAGTACAGCCTCTTTCATTGAACACATACCAGCATTTATACACAAATGCCAAACAATAAATTGTATGTATTTGAGCAGTTTAATAAAAAAAATGCCTAAAACCGGTTTCATTGAGTAGTTTCCTCAAAATTCGAACAACAAAAAAATGCTTAAACTTCAAATCAAAATTCAGTGTTTTGGGTTATACAGTCTGGACCAATAGGGCAATCAGAATGGCAGCAACCACTACTGGGAGCTTCTTTCATTAAGCAAATCAACAGCAAGCAAAAAACGCAAATTTTTTTTGATATTCTACAGAATTCTAAAACAAGCTCAAATTTCGCTAAAATACTACTAAATAACAACAACCACAACAACAACAAAAAATGACAACAAAGTAGTTATTACAACAACATTTACAAATAAAGACAAACAATGCTTTTTAAGCGTTTTATGGCAAACAAGTTTTTATTTTAAAAACAAAAATTCTTTTCTTGCTTTCTTTGAAGCTTTGGCTTATTTGATTTATTTTTTTAGCAAAACGCAATAAATTTAAATAATTTTAAAGAAATGAATATCACATTGTGTCATCAATAAATAAATAGGCTTTTTATAAAAAGTCATTGAAAATGTCATAAAGTGTTGCTGGCTTATTCAAATAAAAACACTTTAGGTTTATTAGTCGCTTATTTGAAATATGTTGCACAGGAATTTGTCAAATAAGATTGATAAACATTCAATATGTTGTATTAATAATGCCATTGTCTGTACCGCGATTCACTAAAGAATTTTAATATCCACAAAATTGTTTTAAAAAGTAAACAGACCGACCACATTGTCGCTTATACTATCATTCAGTGTCTCGTTTTAGCGCTATTCATTGACGTTTATTTATTTATAAAAATATACTTTACAAATAAATTTGCAAAGTATATGCACAATATGGACTAATAACTGAGACCTTATGCCCAAGATGGTGTTAAAAGAATATTTGCAGATTCCTGTGACTAACTGTACACGACCTATGCCTTCACATAGGAAGTGTCAGCAAAGTGGTTGACAGCGAAATTCCTCAAAATAAACGCTGATACAGTTAATTGAGGCAGATCAATCAACCAGTGCGAGAACAAGCCTGAACGCCCTTAAGAAATAATTACGATGACGCGAGAGCTGTTCTTCAGCCCAGAGCTGCTTTACAACTGTCATTGACGTTTACAATCAGCTGTTTTTTATAAACCGCACTGATTTGCATTAACTTAATGCCAATAATTTGTTGGTTGTTGTGTATTTTAAAATTATAATGAATTTTGACTACTGGACTTACGAGTTTGTTGAATGACTTGTTTTGGCATCGGTATAAGCTAACATTTTACAACAAACTATTTTAGCAAATATTTTTACATAATAAAAGAAATATTATTATCAAGGCGAATTCATTTAAGGTCCCAAAAACAGCGGAAGTAAGCTTTGTGTGGCTGAATCACACTGTCAACAAAGTATATAGCACAAACGAAAAGGGTTTCTTCTACCAATTTGCCTTGAATCAGTTGATAAGCCTTTACGGTAAAAGGCCATATTGTAAGGAATTCGCCTTCATAGCAATTTAATTGCTGCTTCTACTATTCTTCTAAGTGTCTTTCGATTTATAATAAAGGCTTTTCATATTTAAGTTTTTAAGTATTAGAAGAATTTGGGGAATCCCTTATCGTTAGAGACAAATCATAGAATTTAGTGCAAATCAAACTCTTTTGGAATGGTTAAAGATTCTTCTAATTTTAATTATAAGCCCAGGTTAGACAACGCACGTTTAATTCATCACGCGTTTCATACGACTTCTCCGAATCTCTGCGTTCAAGGTGATAAATAGAAAGTTTAACTATTTGGTACAATTACATTGATTCCTTCAAGAGTGGAATGAAACGCGTGGTATATAATTTAGTTCTCAGAGTTGGTAGCACTGTTTTATTTTACAAGCGATTTAACAGCTGGCTGTAGTTTTTGTTTACTTTAAATTGTTATTCTGTAACTTCAATTGGGAAAAAGTCAAGAAATTATATAAATTGTCATAAATATCTTATGACATAAATCTTAAAGTCAAAAATATGTTATGACGTATAATGAGTGGTAACATTGATAGTATTATGTAAAAGTTAGTTTTGTGGTTTTTCAGGTCTAAATCTTTAACCCACTGATAAGCTTCATCGGATATATTTTAATATTGGATGTAATTTATTCGATTAATATCGGAATTTTATTCGGTTTGGAATGGGATTTTCGATTTTAATTCTTTATTTGCTCTTATCACATTTCATCGTTTTTCTTTGTCAGTTTTATTATTATAATTATTTGTCAATTTAGCGAAACACGCCACGGCTAAAAGCTAGTATAAAATTCAACAAACTACATATTTGTTTGCTAACCTCGTATTAATACAACCTGTCTATATGTGATTATGCAAAAATTTTTTTTACTTTAAAATGATTTTTCGTACCAACTTAAACCACTAAATACCGGTATTTGAACAACAAAACAAAAAACTTATTCGAGTTAAAAATTTAAACAATGCGAACATTTTGGAATACTGTTTAATTTCCTGTCAAGAAAGGCCTTGTACCTCATTTTGTGTCTACTCACCCAAAACCTAATAATAATATACGTTAAAATACAAAAGAAATCTGCAAAAGCATAGGTGATGAATTTCTTTAAAAGAATAAAATGTCATTATAATGAATGAATGATTTTAATAAGGTTGCCTTTCATGTGAGGAACAATACAACAGTGGCTGGTTATTGAAACACAGTAACAAACAAAGTAACACTTTGTTTAGAGATTTCCTTGCTTCTTATTTACATAAAATATATATATATATTTTTTTTGATACACACTCTTTCTTTTGTTAAATTGTCAGACATATTTGCTTAAGAAAATAAGGATACTGGGTGATCTTATTTGCACAAAAGAAATATAAAGAGGTGAAATCGTATCCTGCAGTGTTTGTTCTCTTCTCAAAGAAAAAAAGCCATAAAATATGTCAAAATTTTTAGGACCATTTTGCTTCGTTTTTTCTTTTTTGCTTATAAACAACAATACAATTAAATTAAGCAGAATGAATTAAGTCTTGTGGTTGGAGTGAAGCTTTAGCAAATGAGACATTAACATTTTAATCTAAACTCATTGAAAAGTTAAAAACTCAAAATAAGCTGACGGTAATAAAGCAAATGTTGCAGTATAATTATTAGTAGGATAAAGTGGACTTCACAGAATTCATCCTTAATTCAAGCTATAATTGTATTGTATAAAAATGGATTTATGTGGGTATGAAAAACAAGCCTTGTATTTAGTTTATTGTAATTTCTTTAACTACTTACGCTAATGGATATTTTTTTATTTAAGAAAGTTAGGTTAGGTTGATTGGAGCGGTATAATACCCCATGTCATACCACATATATACATCTAAACCAGTCTAGGCTTGTTGTGCTTTCCAAATTTTAAACCATAAGTTTGATTCGAAGGTCTACGGCGGCTCCGTCACTCTACAATTTCCTCAATTTCCTCAAGCGTAAAAGTGTCACTGGCCAAAATATTGGGATCA
>BGZK01004641.1:0-12345 GCA_005406025.1 Eumeta japonica | reverse complement strand
CTTAACTATAGCAATATCGCTATTACATTCAATATTTGAATTATTGGCTTTTAAGAATGATATACAATTTTGGAACAATCGTCAATCACTTGAAGGTCTTTCCGTACGTTCCGTATTTTTTGGAGTATTTCAGGCGTTTATAGTTTTGCTCTATGTATTAGACAATGAAACTAATTTCATGATACGCGTATCCTGCTTTATTGGATTGGGCATCGAAGTTTGGAAAACCACAAAGTTGTCGATATAAACTATAATACTGATCAAAAGCTTTTGGTATTCTCCAAAAACTCGTTCAAAAGACAAAGGATCATACTCTGAGAGTGAAACAAAGGCATACGATAATTTGGCTTTTAAGTATTTGGTTGGATTTGCCTCTATTGGTCGGTTATTTTATATATTCTATGATTTATAACGAGCATAAAGGCTGGTATTCATTCCTTTTAAATATGTTATATGGTTGCTTACATTTGATTTATTATGATGACACCGCAACTGTTTATTAATTATAAATTAAAATCGGTTGCTCATATGCCCTGCGCATGATGACGTACAAGTTTCTGAATACATTTATTGATGACATTTTGCTTTTGTCATAAAAATGCCAACTATGTATAGATTGGGTTGCTTCCGTGATGACATTGTTTTCTTTATATTCCTCTATCAACGCTGGCAATATCGTGTTGATTTGAAACGTGTTAATGAATTTGGTTTTTCAGGTGAAATGGCAGAACAAGCGGCACAAAAGAAACTTGAAGGAACAGCACCAGCTCTTAAAGACAAAGACACCAGCAGCTGCAACTGCTTGTAAACCTAAATCAGCTGCAGATAAGAAGCAGGATTAATTATAAGATTTTTTTTTCATTTAAAAATGAAATGAAAATTTCTTAGTAGACGTATGTCTCGTAACTAATTAATTCTAATTTTCAAATACCCTAATTTCATGTTCCATTTTGTTTAAAATATATATGTATAGAAGAATTTTTTAGTTGTATCTTTTATGTATACATATGAAATTAAATAAAAAAAAATTGCCCATATTTATTAATGCCAATAAAATATTGAATTGAATACATTTTCATCAATTTTGTCTTTGTTGTTATATTAACATGTATGCATAGCAGTTAAATTTTACATTACGATAAGTAATCAGTTACACTATTTCTAATCAAATCATAAGGAAGTAAAAATGTGTAGCTATGTATGAATGTATTATTCTTAATTATGATAAACACTTATGAAAGACCATGAAAGGATTTGGCTAACGTTTACATAAATCTACTGCGTTTGTGTACTCATTCTAACATTTTTCACTCTAGTACTTATTTTTCCTTTAGATTTGTTTTCTTATGTTTCCGTGAACTAGATACGAAAAGTCCCGTCCTTTCTTAAAGGTTTGGTTGTCAGAGCAATCGTGGAACTTTAAATCTTTTCTACCCCAAACAAAAATGCTAAATTAAAAATGTGCTCGTGAATACTCAGTGAAGACTCACAGACCAGCCTTATGAAATGCTTCTAAAAGAAATATTCGTAAATTGCACACTAAAGGAAGCTATATACCAGGAATAATATTATATAAAAATAGTCATTGAAATAAAAAATCAAAAAAATGGAATCTAAACATCAGGAATAATATTATTTAAAAAAATTAAAATACTCATATGATATTTAAATCACGTTAATAATGTTCTCGTGATTTTGTAAAAATCTAATCAATGAGTGGTACGACGTCTAGAGACCTTGTTTTAGATATCGAAAAACATCGATAGTTGACTGAAATAAAAATATGTAAAATATCGTTACTATACCACCTTTAAATTTATGTTTTCCTGCTCATGTTTATTTATTTTTAAATTGTAAACATTCTCAAAACAATTACAAATGTCTGCTGAAAATGCTTTAATAGCTATAAGCGCTATAGAATGTATAAGCAGAATTATGGACCTTTGCGACGAATACGATGAAGAAGATTCTAAAGCCAAAAGAAGAAAACTTCGCAGTAGGACTGGAAACATCGAATATCGACTATTAAAGGATGTGGCTTGGAAAACTGCTGAATATGATGATTCTTTCTGTCCGTTTAATATGGACAATTTTAATGAATTGTGTAAAATGGTATGTGTAAAAAAAATCAGGTTTTATACTAATTCGCCAGTTTAGATTTCTTTGAAAATCGACAAAACTTCTTTATTGGTCCCCACACTGTCTCTTTGAGAATGCATCTTGCTATCACTTTTAAGGCACGGTTGCAGGCGAATCGCATCGTGTGTTAGAAAAGTTTGTGGTGTATCCCGAAAATCAACTCAGAAAATTGTACCACAAATGTTGAAGTGCTTGGCTGATATTTTAGGAAAGGATTATTTAAAGGTAAATATCTGCCATTTTGTTTTTGGCAAACAGATATTTGTTTTCATAAATAAAATATTTTTTTCTTTAGAGTTCAAAAATTAAAATGATTGGTTAAGCGAAGAAAATGATTTTCAAACGTTTTGGGAATTTCCTCATACTTTGGGAGTAGTGGACATAAGAAATTTTCGCATAAAATCAACGGAAAACTCGCCAAAAGTATTCTCTTAAGTATTGATGCTCACAGTCGTTTTCAGTACATTGAAATGATTGAGAGTGAAGAAAATAAAATCATACTGCATATGTTGACAGCCAACTTTACAAGTCCTTGAAAGAAAACTTGTTAAATATTCCTTCCAAAAAAGACCGCTCATGGGACAAAGAGAGGACACGGCTTATTTCTTCGTTGGCGATGAAATAACTGGATCAGATCAATTTGTACTGAACGCTTACAAACAAAACTCAACAACCACAAGGTCGCAGAAAGCATTTAATTATAGAATCAAAAGTACGATTACCTGCTCAAATGGCGTTCGAAATTATGTTTTATAAATTTAAAGTTTCCAAAGACTTAATGAGATAACTAATTTTGAAAAAGGCCAAGTTAATAATTAAAACATGTTGCTTATTGCACAATTTCTTAACTCAAAACTGACTCAGCCGTTAGGTTACAACGACGACGTAACTAAATCGGATTTATTGGCCTCGAAAACCGCATTGCCTAAACAGATCAATGAACTTGATGAAACTGAGAACAAAACAAGAGATAACGTTTGTCAGTACTGCGTAAATGAAGGCAATATAGCAGAGCAATGGCAACTAATAATAAAATAAAATTTTAAGTTATTCAACCTTTTATTTATGTATATAGGCAATAAAAAACACGAGTATGTGCATTTGTAAATGTGAACATGTACATCTTATTCGAACAGTGTTAAATGTTGTGCTGGTTGCAGAAATTTTAAAGCACTACACCGTAAAAAAATTATGTAAGATTGGCCGGACCAATTGCATCTATGGGCGCATGGTAGAAAATTGTGTTGCTGCACAACCATTGCATTTACGAACGTATAATTTGTCGCTGCAGCGATCATAAAACAACCCATAAAATTATCGGTTTTCATGGCGTTAAATTCGTTTCTAAATTAAGCTTGTAAAAATAATATAAAACAAATAAAAGAGATAATTTTGTTTTTCGAGAAGCTATTTTGATTTTAATTCGAATCATCAAAATCTGACTCAATAATATCATTGAAACTGTTTTCTGTATCTGAGCAGTTCCACGAGTCCTGACTATGTCGTAGGGATTTTATATGTTCTAAAGTTTTTTTTGTAATAATAGCATTAATTTCAGACATGGCTAACACTGCTACTTCAGGGCATCTGCTGTAATTGAAGACTAATTGTCTTACCAAAAGATGTGTACAACCTTTACATTGAGATTGACGTTCGTTCTCTGTAGGCGAAATATTGCTTGAAATGTTTTGCACTTGAATTCTCCACAAAATTGTTCTTAACTGGCCGAGATGATATAGTTCGTGAGGAGACAATTTTGGTAATGAAGACAAATCATTGTCATTTGTTGTATATTCTTCGACTTTACAATTCAACTTTGGTTCTGTAATATCAATTTCTTCCTCTTCGTTTACAAGGGACACAAGTTCATTATTATCCTCCGTATCTGGCGAATTGTCGGCTGTTTCCTATTAAAACGAAATAAGCTTGACAATTTTTTTTCTATAAATAAGAGCAATCAACATACGAATTTTAAATCTGCATTAGCAAGCTTATTTTCAGGTAACTTTAATACTACTATGTTGTCCAAAAGTTCAAATCTGCATAGTAAAATAACGATGGTTTATACACAGCTCCGTTCGGAGATTTTCTTGACAAATCAATTTCTTTTTTCACCTACGTACGCTGAACGCAAGTATTTGATCTTTCGCTTTATTTCATTTACATCTTTTCCAAAGTATCTAGCCATTTCTTGCCATGCTTGCTGCTTCAATAATGGACTCTTGTAGTCCACACAATTATAATTCCACAAACATTCATATTGTTTGTATCGCGATATAAGTTCTTTAATAACTGTGTCATGAAATTGAGTTCGAGAGAAATTGCTCATATTTGAAGCAGCGCTACTTGGTTCGAGGAATAAGTCAAACACATTTGTATATTTTGTTTTATAAATTATACACCAGAGATTTACAGGTGTTTACATTCTGCTAGTGATGCAATAAATAGTAAGAATACGTATTTACAACTCGATACTTTTCTTTCGATGTCAAGTAGTTTTAGTATCGATACATCGACAAGTCCAAGTACACTGAACCAAAATAAATTTTTGCAAGACATTATTTTCAACGACAAATTTTTATTTTACTTCTTTATAATTTCTTCGACCTTTTCTTTTATTATATTACGTTTATGGTCACTATTTATTTATATTTTGTTTATTTTTGATGCTTTTAGTATCTCTTCAGGAAAATTTTTTCCTGAAGAAGATACCTAAAGGCATCGAAATATTGAAAATAAAAGCAAAAGCCAAAAAATAAATAAATAGTGACCATAATGTTTTATAAAACTACGTATTATGACAAATTTTATTATTGTGTATAACTATATGAAAGAAAGTTTTTTTTCAAGTTTCTATTATATACTGTATTTACAAACTTTGTGCAACAAACTTATATGTTACGCTATTTGCAAAATTTTAATAGTTGCTAACGAAACACCCATAAAAAGCAAGAAAAATTGGTTGGAAATTTCAATTTTCACTATATATTACAGAATGCAAAAAATAGCATAAGTATTTATGTACATGTATTTACGTTCCTCCCAATCAAGATGTACTGATAACAATTTTGCTAATGCAGCTATGCAGAAAACTAGTGCATTAACAGTATTTACATATTTCATTTAATCAAAGTAAAACCGGAAATTAATAGTTCAGGTATACATCTTTAAAGAGAAATAAATGTAAGTATAGTTCTATTTAGAGAAGAACTTTTAATTTAGTTTATGTATAGATATGTAACTGAAAAAAATTATTAAACTATATATTTTAAAATGAATCCTACAACTTTCGTCGTTATATTCAATACAATTTTCTTCCGATTCTGTTTGCGAGCACGACTCTTCGTTTGAATGTTTCTAATATGCTCTAAGCTTTTCATTGTTATTATATTTTGTATTTCTGACATAGCCAAGAGTGCATCTTCCAGAGGTAAATGCTGTAATTGTAATGCTATAGTTCTTCCAAATGAATAGTACATCAGCTTGGTTTGAGGCTTAGTAGAAGAAGTTAATGATACATTTTGTTTGTTGAACTATAATTTTTCTTAATGAATGTAGGTGGTTGAAGCTCGGAACGAGAAACTGGTGTATTGCTTACAAGCTGAGAGTCCGATGTATTACCCGACTCTAATTTGCATGTCAATTCCGGTTCCTTAATATAGTCATCTCTTCGTTTACTACAAATTCTTTAATTTCAAAGTCATGCGAGTTTCCTGTATTTTGCTATAAAACGTAATAATTAATAAAAATAACAATAAGCAATATCTACATATGCATATTCTTACTGAATATAAATTACAAGCATCGTCAAATTTGCGCCAAACCACTATGTTGTCTAAAAGTCCATTTCTTTATAGTAAAATAACGACGGCGTATGGGGAGCTTCCGGGTCGGATTTTTTAGAAGCATCAACTCTTCTTTTTTCATGCACATAGGCTGCCCGCAAATAGCGCATTTTACGTTTCACCTCATTTGGAGTTTTATGAAAGAAATTAGCTATTTCTGCCCAAGCTCTCGTCTTTAAAGGTTTATTTTTGTAGTTTGCACTGTGAATGTTCCATAAACAATCGTGCTCTTTGTATTGGTGAATAAGTTCTTTGATTTCAAAATCACTAGAAAATCTGCTCATATTGATTTAGTAAAATAAAACTTTTCACTCTGTATCTCTATATAAGCGTTTCAAAATTGTTAGTTATAAATGTGAACTTTATTTATTGGTGCAGGGTAATACAAATTAATTACAAGATGACATTTACAGCTAATTTGACTGCATGGCGAATTCAAACCAATTCAATTTAACTAGGTGATCTTGAACGCTAGAAGTGTTGAAAATAACTTATACAACTTTGTCTACTATGGTGCACAATGCTTGTCAAAATTCATTTCATTTCATTTATTTCAATATTGCAATACAAAGTCATTAAGGCCAAAATACGTATTACAGAAGTTCACTTATTCTAAGTAGATTTCATAGTACTCTAAAATAATAATAATACATTGCTATCACAAAAATTAATAGCTGTGACATTGGCTGCAATCGAATTTTATATCAATATATATCTCAGGATAGCGTCACGAAGAAAAATAAATTGTTTGAAAAATTTTTGTTTCAGTGGCTTTAATTTTCAGGTCATTTCATTGATATGATGGAAGATTCATGTTCCACAGAACTTCGTAGTTTTGGTATAATTGTACGAATCGAAGCACATCATTATAATTATATTATTTTAATATATTACTGCGTGGTGCATAGATGCCATATTTGACGATTTTCAGAGCTAAAAATTACAATTGTCGATTTGACGACTTAAGGTCTGTTTTGACGATTTTAATAAATCACACTTTCATTCATTTCTAAGCATCATTGTATTACGTTTACCTTGCGTTTGACAACTGTTTTTTAGATAATTTAAGTGGGGAAGAATTGGTATACATTTTTTTATCAACTGCCCCCGTCAATTTTTGTTATGTCATGGTATGTGGACGAATTTGTGAACATAATAACTAACTTAGGAAAATTATAAAAAGTTTTGTTGTACCTACTCTCTATTGATAATAATGTTAATATATTTTCACAAAATGTGGGTTTATAAAGTATATAAAATATGTGTATGCATAAATTCTCTTATTTTTCGTAATACATTTTTTTAGATTCCAACGGAAATACAACATCTCTGCTTGATAACCGATGGCCTTGTCTTCCGTAGGTTTGCAAATGCGTACATACATACTTATGAATATATTTTTATGCATAAATATACAAGCAATTTATTATTTTGTTATGCATTACCCCAATAAAATATTAAAAGAAAGCTAGTTCACATGTTGGCGATCTTCTGACGATTTATGATACATATATTAACGATTTCATTTTCTAAATTTCCGATTTCAACCCATTTGATCTGGCATCTATGGCCTGGTGTAAAATTGCCTTTTAATGTGAATTTTTTACTGAATTCGCTTTTATTGGTAACATCATCACATTTGAGGGAAAGAAAATTGTTTTCAATAAAGTAGTATTTCGTTTTATATATCCTATTATTTAAAAAAATTGGAATTTAATTTAAATAGCAAATTACAAAAGAGTTTAAGATTAAATAAGGCAAATATGCTTATTGTACTGTGTATGTGTATAATGTGACCCATGCAAAATTTGGTATCCAAATAAATGTCAATGTCTTATGGATTTTTCCATTAAATTTTTGAATATAAATAATTTGTGAGTTTAGTATTTTAATTTTAAAATCATGTATGGCGAATGGGTATCTCTTTGTCGGCACAAATATCAGCAAACAGTTGTGGTGCTCAAAGTTACAGTGTACTTAATAAATTTCCTGCTAGCGCTGGACGTGAAGTAACTGTGTGTCTGTGGTCAAACAATTGGCTACAAACTTGGGTATAACCTCAAAATGCTGAACCTAGCCACTTGGTGAAAGATGAGGTAATATATATATATATATATATATATATATAGATATATAAATTAAGCTGAACCATCATTTTAATTTTCTTTGCCATTTCAGGTTAACTGGTGTATGGATGTTATATGCTTTGGCTTATCTTTACCTTTGCAAGAACATGAACTATTAAGGACTGTGTAAATGTGTACTGTGAGTGATGACAGCATTGTAACCCTCAGTTAAAAATAAGCGTACCGAAACCTATATGTGAAGATGCCAATATGTATTGCCGTAAAATTATTAATCATTTCATAATCTCTTCGTTCCGCGTCAAGGAGAAAGTAAGTGAGAGCTTTCATGTTTACATATATTTTCATCAATAAATGTAAAAGCTCCTCAAGTACAAAATGTAATTTCGATATTATTTATTAAATTTTGATTTTGTACATTCTCATTTCAAGTCTTACCATTTATATATCAAAAGAACTTGGTAGGTGTCATTGTATTGCTAAAACTCGAAATGTATATATACATATATATGCGCATACATATATTTATGTGCATATACGATGTATAGATAATACATACATATTCATGTATATTGCATTATTCGTCTAAAAACTGAAAGTGTTTCGCTTCTAAGTCCCTTCAGTTCAAATAATAATGTTTCTTGAAAACAACAACACAAAACAATAGATTAATTTGCAAGAAAACAAAACTAAACATTTTCTATTTAGTTCTTCGCTTGTATTATTTAATAATCACTACAACTCTATTGTTAGCTGCTTTTTATTAAGATTTCAGCGAAAACAAGTACAAGTACTACTACCAGTACTACTGGTTATTGTTTCTACTTCTTATTATTTATTTCATAAATCATGAATTATCAAAATTTTAGCAAAAAATAATGTTTTTAATTTACTGCTACAACTAGTACTGCTAGTACTACTCTTAACGCCAGTGACTGGTAGTAGCAGTAGTAACGATATACTGGAGGCAACACTTTTGGTTTTAGAAGGTTACACTATGTAATGTACATACGTAATTAAATTTGCATATTTTCGATTTCTTTAAAGGTGTTGATACAATTAATCGCCAAGCAGTTTTATGTCACCGTTTTTAGGTACTTTGCAGCAGACTGCCCAAATTTCTCAATCCATGGAACGTGAAACATGGGAATCGTTGCTGCTTTTCTCTTAGCCATAAATGAAACATTATTGGCACCACCCACTATTAAGGATGATGTCGGTGATCAACTGTGTGAGAGAGTATTGCAAGTGCTTTTTGAAGTTTGGCTTTTGTCTTGTGTAAGATGTTTTCCTTCTCCTTCTTTATGGAAAACACTTCAAGAATCTTGTGCTATGTGGCGTCATCGTGTGGCATTAGTAGACCAATGGAATCGAGTAAATTTGGCTCTAACTGCAAGACTATTAGAATTCACATATGGACCTGCGTTTCCAGAATTGAAAATATGTAAATTTAATTTAATTTTATTAACTTGAAAATGTTAAATAATTTCTAATTTTTTGTGCTCAAAAGCTGATGAAGATGCTCAACTAATACCTAGCGGTATGACAAATGATTGTGTTGCCCAAACTTGGTATCGATTTTTGCGTACAATTGGAAATCCCACAGCACTTTGTTCACCTCATATTATAAGTAAATCATCCCATTTTGTTCAATGGTCATTAACTCACGACAAAGGTGCAGAGACTTATCAACATCCTTGTTTACAAGCACTACCTTTAATATTTTTAAAAGCTATTAAGGGTATATCCAGTCAAGTTGATGCATTTTTAGGTGAGTCTATTTTGAATAATAACATTGTAGATTAATATGATACAAGACTGAAGCTCTAATTAAATGAAATTCATATAACTGGTAGTTTATTTTGTCATGAGTAGGTTGGCTGGTGTGTAAAGGGTTGTAGTTATAATTAGATTGTGTTTACTTTTAGTTTTTTTTCTTAGATCATTACTATAATGAATTAAATAAATATATATACGAATGTACATATGCTTACATCATAATTATGGAATATAAAATTGATATGCTGAAGTTATTTTCTCAATTAGTAACTATTTACGGGTTTTAGATATTTTATAATAATGGTGAATTAATAATAAAATATGTTATGAAATGCTAAACATTTCGATTTATGATTAAACTTACATAACGTTTATATAAATGTTGAAAAGAAAAAAATTTTGTGAATAATTGGAATGTGGTAACATTTTAAAGAATACAAAATAATCCACATTTTAAGTAATTAATAAATTGTATATAGAACTAAAGTAAATCGAAGGCTCTGGTGGCTGAGTAGTTTGAATGCATTGGGTGCTGATAATCAGCTTAGGGTATGAAACAGCCTATAAGACCTCGAAAATATATATTTTGTTTTCTTTAAAATGTTAGTCACTATTTACATTTATTTACACAAAACATCAATTTTAATTTAAGAAAGTTGAAAACAGAACCTATCAAATTTACTTTCAAATATTTTTTAATGTTTTAATTTATTTTAATATTATAGTATTTTACTTGGAGATTGGTAATTCTAATAGGTTATTCTGACAAAAAGAAAAACAAAAATAGATTTTGTGAAGGGAATATCTAATTTTCCACCCCTGGGACTGCGCATATACATATGAACACATCGTTGGCTTAACAAATAATTTGTTTGTAATTTTCAGCAGCATCAAAAATTTTCTAATATTTTTTTTAATAAACCTAAAATTTCAACACTTGTATTAGTGCCAATTAATATCTTTTCATTTAAAGATCCATTTTCAAATAAAGGCATAAAACGATTTTTCTATTGCTAACTCAATAAAAATTCTATGTTTTATTCTAAAGAAACTTTTGATTACTTAGGATAATTCAGCTTGTGTTGTTGTTGTAAACTATACGTTCTAATTAAATATATTCCAGGTATGGTTTATACAAAAATCATCACTATTTCAGATTCTACGGATTTTATAGATTTTTTTAAGAGCAGCAGGTGAACATGCTATATCTGGCTGGGACGGGTCTTGAATAATTTTGCAACACTGACGTTTATATGCACATGCTTGATTTGTCCGAAAAATCGGGTTTCTATATACCGACTCTGTATTTTTGCCTCCCAGTAATTATAACAAATAAAATTAACTTTGCAGTAAAATTTCAAAAATTTCATTGTAAAATTCCTATTTCCATTCGGAAATGAAGTGGAAAATATTTTAAAATAATAAAAATATTAAGCCCGATTTAATTGATCATTTTAATGTAACATCATTTATAGCGAAAAATTACATAATTTTATCCTGATTTTTGACACTGAGTTCGCTTTTAAAATTCAACTTTGATGATATCTTTTATCTTGTTTTTGTTTAAAAAATATTTTTCCAATTGGTTAATTTTTCTGAAAAGAAAATATCTCAAATGAATACTTTTTATGAGAATATTCATACAAATTTATTGAATGATTTATTCGCTCTTAAGCAATTTTATTTGAAATTTATTATTAGGTTAAAAGACCTTTTAGTTGTTGGTAGCTCGTTGTATGAAAGTTGCTAAGAAAAGTAAATACATATGTAGCAATACAGAAACAGTTGCTTTTGTCTTTGAAAATGCGTTTAAATATTTCTTAAGGTCCCATTATTTCAATTGAAATAATAGAATATGAAGTAAATGTTTGAACATTTTTTCAACAAAGTTTTCAAGTCTACTGACGAGCTGAGTAGCATCAGCGAAATGTCGGCGGTATATAGACATGGTGAAAGACTAGCAAAAACAACTAAAAGGTCTTTTGACCTAATAATAAATATTTAATATTTCATACAAAATTTTACTAAAATTGATTTTTGCTATGAGTATACCCTTTAATATTTAAGTATTACATATGTATATATATATCATGTTGAGTATGACACAATAAAATAAAAGTATATATGCACACACATATATACATATGTATGTAAAATGAAAATATGTATTATGTATGTCTACGTGAAACTTAAAATAGATATATCCCTTTACTGCTATTTTAACAATTGAACAAAAACTAGGCATTTTCGTACCACCCGTACGTTCAGCTGAAGATGGTATTACCAATTTAATGGATATACGCTTAGCCTTAAACGAAGCCACTAATAACAGTGCAGCAACTATCACTTCAGCTTCAACGCATCAGACTCATCATCACCATAGTTTTTTCACCATCATGGCAGTATTAGCATACACATGAATAATAGTAATGTATCAAACAATAGCCAAACGAATTTGGCAACATAATCAATCGGCCCAACATTCCCATATTCATAAT
>BGZK01004640.1:0-12358 GCA_005406025.1 Eumeta japonica | reverse complement strand
TAACATCTAAATTGATGACATAAAGTTTCTTACATGTTATCAATTTTTAACTATTTACAATTTTGTAGCATTTGACAGTAAAGATGTTTCAAATCCGGCCTGTACTTTATACATTTTTTATACCATCGAGAAAAAGCTAAAGATTAAAGGAAAAATATAAAATCGAAATATATATATATATATTTAAACAAATTTGTTTGTTTTTATATTATGTTATTATAATTTTGTATATTATAATAAATATATTATAAAGTATGTTCTACGTCAAAAAATTT
The DNA here is from genome assembly GCA_005406025.1 of Eumeta japonica. Lineage (NCBI taxonomy): Eukaryota > Metazoa > Arthropoda > Insecta > Lepidoptera > Psychidae > Eumeta > Eumeta japonica. The sequence continues at coordinate 12,083 of BGZK01004640.1, read as the reverse complement.
ACATCAACAAAAAAATACTTTTTTATTATAGTAAATTTTTTTTTTATACCTAAAACGGGTGACGAGTATAACATCATACACGAGTTAATTCCGAAACTTAATGCGAAATATTGGTTACCTATCAGTAGCAAATTAAATTAAATAGTTAGTTATTTAATATTTTGTCTTAACAAAATATTTAAATAACGGATATAACCATGATTAATAAATGATGACAAGTGGGAATGTCAAATGACATGTTATTGAGGCCATTTTAATTTTTTAAATTAGGTATTGCCTATATGTGCTTAATGCTTTTGTATAGAAAAAAAAAACTAAAGAAAAATACTCAAAAATTGACTATTGTGACTTATAAGTGTATAAGGTGCAAGCCAGGGCTCCGTGAAACGTCTCTTTAGGGTTAAGTTATAATATCAGGTGGAAAACACTCTTTCAAATTTTGTAAGACTAGGTTTTACCCGTGCTTTCGCTTCATCGTCGTGGAATTAATTTTTTCTTATGCTTTATCCATCGGTATCTCTTGCATCCCGGATCCTCCTGTTTATTCTATAATGTGCTCTATCCTTTCATTAGCGGGGAATTCTTTTCTTATCGTCTTTTTATGTCTTGCTTTCACAATTGAGTTATTCAGTTACGTAAGTGCAGCAAGTACTGAGGTGCTTATGTAAGTGTTTGCTTATTTAAGCATCACCATGCTTATGTAAGCATGTGCGTATGTATGTGAATCAATCAAAATCAAAAATATCTTTATTTCGTAGGTAATGAAATTACACTTGAAATACGTCATTAATAAATTCGTTTCGACATTACCGCCCATTCTTAAATGCTGATTCACCGAGAGACGAATGAGCAAGAAACTCGAGGCTTGCTCTTTTTACTCATCAATACAAAGGATTTAGTAATTTATAATTTAGTCGACATTTTAAAAATAATATGAAATAACCTGATAGGCGAGCAGCTCAATCCCAGGGGCTTTTTTCATTAAAATATTCGAACACTTTACCATATAACTTTCTTTTAACGAAACGTTTAAACTCAGCAAATGGCAAATTTTGAATTTCAGCTGGGATCTTATTACAAAAGCGCACACATCCCCTTAAATGATTTATTAACTTTACTTAGACGGGTCTTATGAGCACCAAGATCGTTCTTATGTCGTGTTAATGTTATGGATGTCGCACCTTTTTTGGAACAATTGTGTGTTTCTCTTGACATGTACCAGGTTTTCGTATATGTATTGTGATGCTAAGGTTAGAATATTAATTTCCTTAAATTTTTCTTTGAGAGACGTCATTGGTCTCAGATCATAAACAGAATAGCTGTGACTCTGCTGTCTTTGCTTAGGCCTCGTAATTTCTCAACTTCAAATGGTCTTTCACATCATACTTTGTACATGAGTTTTTTTAATCACCCCACTGTCGTGGCATACCTTTCTACATTTTTTTTATTGCACTGAAGGGCTTGAGCCTTAAACCAAGAATAATATTATAGAGGTGAAATGTATTAGGTATTACAAGCATGGATGTAAAGTTTCATACCAATCAATAACAATATTCATTTGTAGAATTTAATGCTTGAAATTAAAATTTCAGTCTTTTGACATAGAATTGTATAATTTCATGTATTTTTTTTTTTTATCTATGTAATCTCGGTTGCCCTGTCTACAACTTCGATAGGTCTGTGTTTCGTTGCATCGCAGCCCGGAGGGGCCGGCCTGGTCCGGTCGGAAATGAAAAATAAACATACCGACTCCCACTCGGGCGGGACCCGTAAATGCGAGTCCCGCGTCTGCCGCTGAGCCAGAACTTCTTTCCTGTCACTCGTTTAAACACGTCTTTTTTTATTTTACTATCTGAAAGAAAGTTGAATTATCAACGCTGATGTTAGAGTTGTATAGTATCCATATAGATGTAGTAAAACGAAAGTATTTATGTCTTTAGCTGTTTTTTATGTTTTCAAACCTGAAGGTCTGTACTGATTTTGATTAAATTTAGCATGTAACTAAAATTACGTCAAGAAAGAGTATAGGTTACTTTTTGTCTGTCTATTTTTTTTATATATGTCTCTTATAACTCAAAAATCGTCGAAAAGCTTTTAATGAAATTCGGCATACTGATGGATGTCATTGCATAAAATATAAGTTACATTATTTGTGTATCTTTGCTTGTTATATCTTTTTATACACGGATTACGGCTCAAACAATTTTAAGGTATAAAATACATATTGTTAATATTATTTGTATGTCTGTTCATATAATCATGCTTTCATATGTATATATACATATATACGTATACATATATAAAGATGTATTCTGATGAGATTTAAAATATTAATAAGAACTAATAATAAAATAATAAGAACCGTTTAAAAAAATATCTGCTGTATTGATATTTCGTCCGAATTTGTGCAAGTCTTAGAAAACATAATATGAAATACGATATTTTTTTTAATTTTGTAGATTATGTTGTTTGAGTGCATTGATTGCGAAAAGGTCATGGTGGGGATAACGTGAGAAGATAGAGAGGGAGATAGGTAGATATGAAGAATATTGAGAATACTGTCCAAATCAGGGTTGTCGTAAGGGCGGAAAGTAAACATACCGCAGAGTCAGCCGGTGGGTGGATTTTTTGGCCAGCTCCCCCCTGCCGTTAACAAATGGAAAAAACCGCTTCCGTGGGTACACTAGAAAGCTACGCCTGAGCCTAAAGTTAAGAAGTCTCTACTCACCCGTAGCGTCGTACCGCGGCATCCGCCCTTGGGGAGGATATTAATACTACAATATCCATCCTCCAGGTCGTAAGAAGCGCCGAGGTCGCCGATCTAGCTGCAAAATTCAGGAGGGTAAAACATGGCGTAGATCGCCTCAAAATCATCCTGGAAAACCAGGAGTTAATTAATAAACTTGAAAATTGATAATGTCTGCGCCCGGGCGCATTTAAGTAAACTCAGTTGGACGCCATAAACCTAAAAAATTATCATTAAATTCGTTCAATGCAAACGGTTTGATTGATAGTATAGGTGAATTTAATAGATGTGCGTTGGAGTACAAAGCAGATATAATTATGTTGCAGGAAACACTTTTGAAACCATACAATTCGAAAGCCTGCAAAATAAGTAATTACATACAATTACGGACAGACAGAAAAGGCGCTCTAAAAGGTGGAACCGCGTTATGTTATAATCGATCATTATACTGCTGTCCGATTGACATTCCGCCGCTAGTTAATATAGAAGCTACCGCATGTAGACTTAGTATGACAGTCATGGTGTTCTGATATTAGTTCGGTATACCTAATTTCCAAGAAAAAACTGATCCGGAGCGATTTAGAAGCACTCTTTGCCCTAGGGGATACAGTCATTCTCTTTGTTGATCTTAATAGTAAAAATACTAACTGGAAATGCAATTACTCTAACAGTAACGGTAGAAAAATGGTGACCCTCGCTGAGGATCTCCATTTCAATATTATTACTCCACTCACTCCGACCTACTACCCTAATGATGTTAATCTTAGGCCTGATATCTTGGATATCGCCCTCATGAAAGGAGTAACTCTGAAATTGAGCTACATTGAGCCCCTCCAGTGTCTCAATTCAGATCACCGACCCGTACTCATGAGGTTAGGCTCTCTTATTGGGGACTGTCCTCCAACTGTTAAAACTATAACTAATTGGCAGAAGGTGTCGATTGCGCTTGAGAAAATCGACACCGTGATTTTAAATAGTATTCCAAATGACATCGTTTCGACAGACGATATTGACAATGCAATAGGTGCCCTTACCAACCACATCAGGACAGTGGTCGATGATAGCTCTCGGATAGTTCCAGCGAACTCAGATCGCAAGGAGCTGCCAAGAGATGTCAGAGAACTGATAAGGGCAAAAAACGCTGCTTTGCGCCTAGCGAGCAAATACCCACATGTGAGAATAGGTCCCATGCGCGTACTCTCCAACGTAAAGTGAGGGACCGCATGCAGGAGGTCAGGAATGATAATTGGAGCGACCTAATGGTAGAAATTAAACCTAGTCACAAAGCATTTTGGGGATTAGCCAAAGCTCTTAAAACGGAAAAGCTGTCCCTACTCCCGCTTCTTAGGAAATTTGATAATTCTCTAGTCTTCGATGATTGGGAAAAAGCTGAGTGTTTAGCAGACAGCATTGAACAACAATGCTCAGAAAACCCTGCGTTTGACGTTGAACATGTTAGGAGGGTGGAAGAGGAGGTTCGTCGCAGAGTCTCCCTTCCACCCAAAGACGATCTGGATCCCATCACTCAAGATGAGGTCAGCAAACATATCAAAGGCCTTAAAATCAGAAAGGCTCCAGGAGTGGATTCCATTAGCAGTAAAGCACTCAAGTGTTTTTCTACGTTACTCGTTACTCTCTTGGTCTCAATTTTTAATGCGTGCATCAAAAATTGTTATTTTCCCGCAGCTTGGAAAGAAGTTGTAGCTATTGGAATTCCTAAACCGGGGAAACCACGCGACCTCCACGCTAGTTATAGATCTATCAGTATTTTGAGCATACTAGGAAAACAATTTGGATTCAGACCTAACCATTATTGCCCGCAACAAGCCCTCCGTCTTGTAAAATACATCTCGGAAGGCTTTAAAGTCAAAAGAAAGACAGTGGCGATCTTCTTTGACATAGCCAAGGCCTTTGATAAGGTATGGCACGCAGGCCTTATACATAAGCTCGACCAACTAGAGCTTCCAGATCGTCTAGTAATTATTATCCAGTATATTAGTAATCGCCACTTCACCTTCCGACTTGACAGTACGTACTCGTCAATTAGTTCAATAAGAGCTGGAGTACCTCAAGGCTCAACATTCTCCCTTCTGCTGTACTCCGCGTACGTAAATGATATCCCACGGCCGAATACAAACGTCCAACTTGCACTATTCGCGGACGACACTGCACTGTTTCTTAAATCAAACTGCCTCCGGAACATTTTACCGCTTTTACAGAGGACCATTGATGAGCTGACTCAATGGCTCCGATTCTGGAGAAAAGAAGTCAATCCGGAAAAAACAGCATCTATTTACTTCGATTATAGCTCTCGAGAATCGACTATCACAGTAACATTAGATACTCAACATTTACGTATACTTAATTAACCAATTCGTGGTAATACCATTATAAATACATATTTAGATATCACGATCGATAGGAACCTTCACTTTAAAGACCATATCGCTCGTGTTTGGAAATTAGCAATATTTTATCTATTACGGTTATATAGCATGATAGGTAGAAAAAGTAAAATGTCGTTGTGTAACAAGCGTACGATATACACGATGTGTATTAGGCCTGTCATGACATACGCGTGTTCAAGTTTTGCTCATGCACATCCTAAAACACTTTATGATCTGCAAATAGTGCAGAATAAATTCTGTAGGAGTGCACTTAACGCACCATGGTACGTCAGGAACTCTGTACTACACCGGGGCCTAGAGAACCCGACCATTTCTAAATTTATGAAGGACGCATCAGAGCGTTTCTTTGACATAGCGAATAGCCATCCAAACCCATTATTAGTCTCGGCCGTATCTTACGAGCCTCCTCCTCCACATCATTTCTGTAGAAGATCACGGAACGTCCTGTTAGATCTGCCCGACGATCTCACCGTCGAGATGGAAAAACTTGTAGAAGTTAATAAGATGGTTATTGACTAGGAGTAGGGGTTACCCCATTCAATACGACCTTTAAAGGTCATCAATCCGGTGCGCTTCCCGCGCCTTCCGGAGTTCCTTCCGAAGTTTCCAGTCCGTACTGTAAACTTCACATGACCTTCTATGCTGAGGTGCTGCTCGAAAGGCATCCATAGGGCAGTCACGCGCCGACAGCATCTCAATGCCGAAAGGTCACGTTTAAGATGAAGGCGTCATAGCGTTTTGCTTTCGCCATCGCAGATCCAAGTTGGTCAGGAAGTCTTTAGTCCGTGCGAGTCGGACACCCATGTGCCTGGGAACATGGACGGCCCATAATGGGTTTATCTCCTCCTTCCCCAACCCTTTCGCACGGGGAAAACTACAAAAAAAAATCAAGGTTGTTATTGAGACGACAGGCAGGTCTTAGAATCGAAGTATTAATTAATAAGAAATCTTTACCAAGATCTATGTAAGCAGATCCGCAGGCGAATACTAATAAATTAAAAAAAAAAACTAAATAATTTTATCATGTACAGGTTAAGATATTACATCAAATCAACGATAAATAAGTGCCCTTAAATTTGTTAGATGTATTTTTAAATACTCTTAAGCCATAAAGTAATGAATGAAAAGTTTTGATAAAAAATAAAATCCCTCCTATAAGCATGGAATGATAAGGAAAATAAAATATTCCTTTATTGTATATTGCCACCTGACATTGTTTTACGTTGATCTATTTAGAATAAGATAAGGATCTCTGTGTACTTGAAATAATATCATTATAGTATCGCAGCGTTGGTTTCTATTAGTATTTTGCATTACATTACGAAATTCACAATGTAATATACCCGTTTGTCACTTTTTTGTGTTTTGAATAGAATGTATTTTTATTATATCTCATTTAGATTACACTACGCTTTGCGCAAATATATTAGTATTCGCTTATCTTCTGAGTCGTCTGATGAAAGCAATGTTTATTCACTTACAGGCTACTCTTACGTTGTTTGTTTAACGTTCTACGGAGAAGAACTATTCGCTTACAGGTTGGTTTTTTTACCATGTTTTATATATATTAAATATCACTATAACTAGTACTGGCTAGCATGGGTTTGTCATGGCAATGATAGATATACATCTATATATCTATATAGATATACAAAAATAATTTATTTTTAAACATTTTGGTTACTTTACCCAAAAATTCATAAAATGGAGCACAGTATCAATCGACACTTTATGGCTTGTCACAATTCATTACTAGGAACTGGTGGATTAAAAAAAAAAAAGTGGAATATTTAAATATACAACAATTGCGATCTTCAACAATTGAAAATTCGTTGTCTTTAACAAAGGTAGCAGCGCCACACGTACTATATACCTACGTCACGTGTGCACGCCGAAGACAGCGCCGCGTCGGCCAGGTCGCGCGTTTGTTCAGCCTCTCTCGCCCCGCTTCGTGTTTGTTTTGCCGGTAACTTTGATTGAAATTCTCTTTATTTTCGCAAATTGGTAAAAGTTTTCAATGGTTTTTCTGCACACTTCGCCGGCTGTCTGTTGTGTATTTTTGCGACGGGGATTATAAGAATAATCTACTCGAAGCACTTAAAACATTTAATTGTAACGGCTCGAACGCGCTGTTGTGAAAAGTTTAATAAAAACAAACAGTGTGGAAGTTGTCTTTTAGATATTGGGTTGTAATAGAACCGAAAAAACAAAAAAAAAAAAATAGTTGAAACTGGCTGTTATTCGTTGCTTGAATTATTTATTTTTCAATATACTTCAATTCGTTAAATTATGGACAAAGCAGGAAACAGAAGCGCATCGAAATATTGTTCAACATATTTCATATTCCAAGTGCAATAATATCCTTCGGGATTTTAAATTTTGACAGAGACATCATTATATACATTTTATTTAAATAAACCTTTGCCGTTATATTTATATGTCATTATTGGGTTTCATTTGTTTAACCGTTATAGTTAAGTTAAAACGTCAATAGTTTTACACTCATAATTACACGCATGGGGTCAAAGCATTTTTGAGACTTGTAAAAAATACGCACAGAGGTTGAATTTCTTGGCATCCTTGATCCTTGTTAGCTAGCAAAGGAAGCTTCCTAAAGCGTGTCAAAGTTTACATTTTAGTAAGGATCGCAACATTGGAGTATGAGGATGCATCGTTTAGGATCATTGCAACGCAGTCTTGTGCAATAATCCTAAACGATCAATTATAAAACTTTTTTCAACAAGGTGATTTATATGTTTTTATTGTGTATTTGTAAACAAATTTGTGAAATTTTCGGTTCATCATATAAATTAGAGTTTTAAGATAGTTTTGGTAGATATATATTTAAAATTGTACTTTTTATTATAAGATTTTTTTTTTTTAGTATGGGTTATGAACAGAAGATATGAGATTATTGTACAGTGGTTCAGGGAAAGTTCTAATGAAGGAAAACAACTTGGAGACTCAAAACCTGATTCTGAAGCAGGTGAGGTAATCCAAAGTGAACACGAGGGTGTCAACGAAATCAATTAAGTTCCAGAATATTCAAACAAAGGCCTACTAATGGTATCGGTGGAAAGATGTGTGAATGAAAGAAGAATGAAATTATCAACATTTTCTATTTTTGTTACAAGTACTTCAATTTCACGAGAAAAAACTCACTCTGAGTGTTAAATAACAGTTAATTTGGGAGCACTACGTGAGCTTTGCTATATAATAGATGTATAGCAAACAAAGTTTCAAGCAGTTTTTTTCAGTCTATTTAAATAATTCACGTTCTTTTTTTATAGAACTAATAAATAACCTCCAAAACAAAATCAGTTAATTTATTCATTTATCTTATAAATTATAAGAAAAAAAGATCCCATGGGGTCTTTTAAGACCCCATGCAATCAATAATGTGACTTTCTTCGTGCGAGTAACTGAAGGTTAAGCGCAAAGTTTTTATTTATCGACCTGATAAGAGTTGATTCGAGCTTTAGAACACATTAAATCACGTATTCTGTTCCCAGAATCGGCGAAGTTACTACAAAAAAAATTAAAGGGCTCCCAAGGGTTAGAACTATAAAAAACACTCGTGTGACGAAACACACAAGTTACCATGTACGATGTCAATGAAAACGACAAGATTTCAACTATAACCGAATGAGTAAGGGACTAATGCGATAAGGGGTATCTTTTAGGCCGTAACTCATATGAGTCTAGAACTCGCCTCGTATTCTATATAACGAAGCACAAAAAAATAACTGTATTCTGAGATAGGGTTTTTTCCCGTGCAATGCAGATCCACAACAAAAAAAAATTTTTTCATGTCGATTGATTAATTATTACTAAGAGCAATGTCAAAATCAAAATTAACCTGGACACTAGGATTAAGATACTAATTTGGAAGGATTGCGCAGGATCGAAATTTGCAATATGATCGAAATGGAAATTAAGAACAAAATTAGTACCACGATCTGAATTAACAATGAAATTGAGATCTGGACTGTTAGTCCAAGAAAATAGAGCTTGAAAAACGGATTTGAGATAAATACTTGAGTTTTTGATATGTTACTTTGAAAGATCTAGAAACGAACTGTGAAAGTATTTTTAAAAATCATTCCTGAGAGGCGATTAATATTTTTTTGGTAAGAACGAGAAAAAAAACTTCAAAGAAAAGTTGTAGATCATCAAATTTTATAAAAAAATGATGCCTGTACTTTTTTCGCTATCATCAAAATTAAGGGAGACAAGGTGGCTAGAAGCTAAGGGATGATGTAACAACTTTAAAAAGTTATGTCGGATCATGCTCATTACAGGATTCCGAAGCCATTATTACAAAGAAATGCATTACAGAGGAAAAAAGTACGTTGTTACACTTTCTCCATGTTTCCCCCATAGTCAGTCGGTTAGTTAGTTGCTTATAACTAGAAAAACATGTCGACATGTAGTATGTCGACTATTACTATTGAACTAGTGTAACCTAAAGTGCATCAGCAAGAATCAGCAAGAGAGCGTATCTTCATAGCACTTACGGCCTATTGTTGACAATCGATCGATAAATCGATATAAAAGAAGAAAGAATTAATTTTATACCTATTTATGACGGTGCAGTTGATGACTGCGACTTTTATGTTCGTGAGCACAATTGAATCTTCGATTCAACAATATAGTTAAAAATACAATGTCGGAGCGATGATAGTTCAATAACTAAAGGCGTTGCCTTTACATTAGGACTTTCTGGGTTTAATGCGAATCTTGGGCGAATGGACTGATGAATTTTAAGTCAAAAGCAACCATTCGCTCTGTGCCTCCGAGGTCACGTTAAGCAATCGATCATGAAGGTTGTTAGCGCGTGGGCAACAGCGATCGTTAGCAATCCTCAAACCGCACCGCATAAGCCACGTGGTAGGACTCAAGGCGCGAGCCTTGAAAATTGAAGATCCCACAAAAGATTGTGGGAGAGGTATGTGCCAACAATCCGTACAACAACAGTATGTTTTCCTGCCTTATAGCGCGCAATATCAACTCATATTTATTAATCTACAGATAATTTCTCCGAACAAAGCGAGTCCGACGTAGCTGGTGTGGCGTGATTAACTAGATATTTCTCCGGTAAATTATGAGAATAAGAAAGATTTTTTTTTCTCCATGACTTCCTTCTCAAGCATTCTCCGCTAGCGGCGTGTGTACGCTGTAACAAATGCGTAATTATTTTTCCATTATCGCGGCTCGGCAAAACAATAAATAACCTGCGGCGAGCGCTCATTAGATGGCGTGTCGGTATAAGATTTACTTCTGCCATAGTTTTCTCATCAGGCACCGGCAAAAATAAGGCTGCCTAAGAAGTTTTGGTCACGAAATGTTGCCGGGCTTTCTCAATGCATGGTGTTGTATATACGTAGACAATCTTGTAACTAAACATCGTAAATCTGGTTTTTGATGAAAAAGTTCTGAATAATAGAAGAAAATGTTTACTAAAGTTGTTTGATACTATTAAATTCTCACAGACTGTGAATAAAACAAAAAGTAAAAAAGGACGAAATTATGAGTTTTGTTTTTTCGTTACTTAGTTGTATATAGTACGTGACTCTATACGACTTGTGGTGATTAAAACTAAATATATTTGTATGTTTAATAATTGGGGGATAAAAACTATTTTTTTTTTGGTTTACGTATCGAAAGGCATATTAGTCAAAAAGGCTGTTTTCACAATTATTTATATACTATTCGTTGTTGACAAAGATTTATATGCCATTTATTGAGAAATCAACAAGGTGTTTTCTTTGAATCTATTATCTGGATATTGATGAAATTACAGCTTAAATAAAGAAAAAAATCGCACTGTGCTTTATTTCTCTAAAAAGAAACTAATCATCGTAGTAAAGAAATTTGGTGAATTTAAATTACATCTGGCGTGGAGTCTAAGTTTTGAAAGAAATACATACCAAAATTGTATGACTTAAAGAACTATATAAAAACTGTCTACAGAAAGAATAACTAAAATATTACAAAAGAAAATGACTAAAATCAAAAGAGAGTTTGATGTTTCTTTATTTATTGAATTGCAAAACCATAGGTGGTGTTCAGTTTTGGAACATAAATTGATGAGAAACACTGAAATAAATGTCTTGGCGCCTTACAAATGAACATTTTTTACATAGTCTGATCGAGAAGTGAGTTTTCTGCGAAAAATAGTTAGCACAATTTAAAAAATATGGGGTTTGGTTTTTTGGATTCAGAATTTTATTCTGAAAAAGGGGAATTTTGGAATTTTTTGCTATAAAATATTGCAATTGTTATTAACAAAAAGGAAGAGAGAAAAGGTGGTCTCCGTTTTTAACAATAACTTCAAAAATATTAAAAAAAGCTCCATTTGGAAAAAAGATTCTGAAAGAGGAGAAATTTCATAAAAAAAGTCTTGACTCCGAAATTGTAGCTCCATTATTTATAATTTTAATTTAACGCTGAAAATAGCGTTCCGCGCGGCAGTTTCAACGTTGTAACGTCGCCGCCAAACAAACTAAGCGTCAGAATATAATTTTTTGTATAATATTTATTATCAATATAAAAATTTGAATAAATTATAGTATCATTTAGATACTTGAAGGAATACAATCCAGTTTACAAAATATTTTTGACTTGATTTTGTTTAAGTTATCAATTGTTAATTAAGTAATTTTCATGAACTTAAGATAACATAAAATCTATCATAAACGTTTAAATAATTTAGCTAAAACCTTTTTCCTCTTGGAGCTTACTCTGATATACTCAATAAACAAGATTCCGTATAAAATTTATTAAAGTTTTTATTTGTTTATAATGATTTTTCTAAGTTAACAAATGAAAAATCGGAAAATGTAGTTAAAAATTTTTTTTATGAAATCTTTGATTTTACTATTTTTGTATCTATTTTTAACATTTCATTGCTTTGTTGAAAAATTTTT
>BGZK01004639.1:0-12361 GCA_005406025.1 Eumeta japonica | reverse complement strand
TTTTAATTTTATAATTATTTGAATTTTTAATCGGGCTTAAGTTCTGAGATTTTCCTTCAAGTAAGAAGGATTTTATGTAATAAATTATGGCGATTAATTCTTTTTTCTGTTTCATATCTGCTGTGATACTTTCATCAGCGCCCTGCTTGAACTCCGCTCATCTAAACATGCACTGTCTTGCATTGCAGCTTAGGCGACTGAACCTCCAGAGCTTTGATTTACTTTCTGTCTATATTTAATTTTGTATCAATCACTTTTAATTTTATCATTTCTGTTGTAATTTGTTGCTTGGATGAGTTTTTTCATCTCAAGCGACGACAATTTCAACATATTTGTTCTTTAAAGTCTTTAAAAGTCTAATTCTCTGGGCCGGTTTTAATGATATTTTTATATTAATTAGTTTAGAATCTGGGCGAAATTATAGGCTTTTTTCAATCATGTCCATTCGTTTCAATTATTTTACACTTGTCACTTAGTTTTTAACAAGTTTTTTAAAATATATGAGCATAAATTAACACTTACAAAAATTATAGAAAAATATAAAAAGATCTCAGGTTGGCATAATAAACAAAGGATTGGTTTCATGATTTATTTTTTAGGATAATATTGCTGCATACGCTTTTCATGTTAATTCAACGTGTGTTAATAATATTTTAAGACAAATTGCTTTTTTTAGCTATAAAAACTTTTTCAATATATAAGTACTATTGAATTGAAAAAGTAAATTTGAAGTTTTTTTTTTTATTAGTTGGGGTACAAACGGCTGTTTCATATCCGCTACGATATGAAATCATCAGCTCCCATTTACTTTGAGCGCAGACCAGCTGTCTACTGCCAGAGCTATGATAACAATGAACAAAACGTCAGCAGAACTGCTACACAAGAATTTGTTAAAATCATTGGTATGGAGAGAACGTGTTGACAATATTGCTTTGAAAAACCATAACATTCCAATTTTGTTCTAACAGTTGTTATAACAAATAATTTGCTAGTCAAGACAGGGCGTTAATTTACGTTTTCTGTATTTAATTTGTAAATATTTGCAATTTTTTATTAATTTGTTGTATTTGTTTTTGAATGGTTTTATTTCATCTCAACTGTTTTCAACTTGTTGTATTTGTTGTTATTTATATCATTTACACAAAGTGTTACCAACACAACAAATTTTTTTCGAAGGCTCAGCAGAGCTTTATCACTAATTTTTCGTACTCTGTAATATTAATTTAATTTGGTAATATTAATTGAAAACTATGTGATTGATATGTTTTATATTGTAATTATTTTCTATGCACTTCTTAATTGTTCAGCTAATGCTTTTTATGTGTTATTGCTAAATATTTACTGTGTTTTTGTAAAGTAAAGATTGCATTTCCTTTTTGCTTAAGCGATATGAAGTTGTTGCAATGAATCTTTGTCAAATCATATTTATAAAGTCTCTTTAAACATTTCTACAAAGGCCTACAATCGAATGGTTTTGGTTAGGAATGAAAAAAGCTCCCAACCAAATTTTTGTTTGCCAGACAATAAATATGTTGAAATTGAATTTTGTGGTTGAATCATATTTTGTCATTACATATTTTTATAATGTCAAGTTAATGGTTAAACTTAAACAAACAAGTACAACAAAAACATTCTTTAGTTTTTTAAAAGCCAAGTGAATTGCTCAATTGCAATAAAAGGGAACGTTTTTTTTTTAAATGAATCAAAGCGTGCAAAGAAAATAAGAATTAAAATAATAATAGTCTTTTAAAGGCGTGGATCTAGGGAGGATAAAATGTTATATATCTCCTGTTCAAGCAAACATAAATACTGCAATTTTACACCGACAAAATTATTGTAAAAATTGGGATATTTATTACAAAAATATAACTTTTGTTGGCAAAATTCGTTTCTAAATTATTGCTTGAACTTAATATTTTGCCAAAGAAGATAAGAAAAGCAACATTATTGTCATCAGCTGTTGTACATCCAGCTGTTTTATATTCACCATGATAATCATCAGCTCCTGCACAGAAAAAAATTTCGTGTTCTATTACTAAATCTGTGATCCCAATTACTTTTTGATTGCGATGGGACCTATCACAAAATTGTCAAATTTAAATACCACAATTCGTAAAAAAATAATAAAAAACGTTTTTTCCTATTAAATTATTATACTATCTATAACAGGCAGTAATAGAATATGACAAAACATTTGTTTACGACGCAAGTATGTCTATGTGTGTATACAGATTGACGTATACGTATGCACATACATACATATATATATATACCATAAATACTGAAAAAGCCAACAAAAACAATAATAAAATCAAAACGAATTATTAATTGGAGAAAAATGTTTTACAAACAAATATTTGTTAAGAAAAAAATGGTCATATTTTTTCTGTGTGGTCTCGACTCTGTACTTGGGCTGGAGAACTATTTAGACTTTGGTCGAGCTCACTCACTTGTCTGTTTTACATAAACTAATGATCAAACCCATTTAAACAGCATGCGTTTGATAAATGGTTCTTATCAATAACAAAAAGTGAAATAGGTCGACCAAGCCTAATCTGTTTTGTTGTGGTGGGTTAAACCACCAGCAATAATTATTGTTAATGTTTTTATAAATAAATATTTAAGCAATGCTATTGATTTTTATGACACCTAAAACTGCCCGTAGTTCTAGTTAAAATATAAAAGTGATAATATTGGAGTCTATAAGCACAGAAAAAAATTGTGGTAACAATAAAATAAATAAAAATATTGTCAAACGACTTTTTACATGATCGTTAAAAATGTAATCCATAAGAAATATAAAATACCATAACGTCAATTGAATTTATTTAAAAAAATTAATCAACAACTTGTTTATGGAAAATTATTGTCTGAATTCGCGAACGCTCTTCACTGGTCCCCATTCAAACAAATTATTTGCTGATTCAATAAATTCCTTGGTTGAATGTGAAAAGAATTTTTTTCTCTTTGAAACTTAATTGCACTGTACTTTGGAATTTCGCCAAAATTATATATTTTTTAGCTTAAACTGGCCCTCCATAAGGCCATGAGGAATATGCGCCTGATACATATTTATGTATTAAAGGAATTTTCATACCTGCATAAGATATTAAGATTTATTGCAATTGTTGACAATACACATGTGTCTGTTTTATTTATTTTAACTTGGGAATGGATTGTTAGGCAAAGGTTTCCTGCTATCTATTTGTTTAAATTCAAAATAGTTTGAGAAGCGACCTTAAGCTGTTTGAAGGGTTGAACAGCCATCTCAACAACGTTACTTGTTAAGTTTTTTGTTTAAATAAGTGAAAGGAAAATGATTTCATATTAGTTGTGTAGTTTATTTAACAACTCTTTTTGTTGCTAAAACGACCAGTGCATATTCTTAAATGCAATCTGCTGACCAGTTTTTTATGCTCTAAATATTGGCTGAATTGGCGAACAATTACTTCGACGATTGTCGGCGCATATGAAACAGCTGGCTGTATCCTAGCTAAGGGCAAAATTTAAATTTTCTTATCTTCTTTAACCACAGGTAATAATTCAGAAATGAACTTGAGCTCTTGAAAGAATTTAAAGTATGATAAAGATGAAAAAACAAGATCTGAAGCTGTAAGAATTATTTTAAATATAAATATAAGTTCCATACTAAAAGCTATGAACTTATTGCCCCACTCGCACATGCACATTCGTCAGCCAAATAATATACTATAATTGCTACCAAATAACATTACGCATTCACACACAACTTAAAAACTTATCTGATTAAATTTAAAAGATAGAAAAGTATAAAAAAATTGTTGATAAATTTAAATTAAACTTAAAATATAGAAGAAAAAAAAATACATAACACCCTTATGAATGAAAGAAAAAGAAAAAGAAACCACACAAAAGATATTAAAGCGCAATCTTTTTCTTAACATCGCCATATATTTTTCCCGAGATAAAAATCTTTGGCATTTGACTATTTGGCAGATGACTACTTTATTTGTTTCAACCAACCACTTAAAACGCAAGCAGGCAGGCAGTCAACAGCAGGCATTTCTCCTGTTGCGTAAGTTGTTGGTTTTATTTTTGTTGCTTTGCAATTTCATTACTGTTCGATTTGCCTTTAAAAGTTAAGGTTGTGGAAAGTTTGCCATAAAAAGAATTATATACAAAAAAAAAAAAAATAAATGAAAATAAACGAAATATGCAGCATTTTATGTTGCCTTCATTTAAAACATGCAAACATTGTTTGCATGCTTTATGATAACATTGTCGCATAAAACCGCCCAACGTAAAATGACAAAAAAATAATAATAAAATAACAACAGCTAAAATACAAAAAGCAAATATCACAACCATGATCACATTGATTAGCAATCGGCGCAATACTTAATCGCAAATTCATGCAAATTATCTGCAAAAGGGCATCATCATCTGCGTCATTATGATGTTTGCCATGATCATCATGATCATCACAAACATGGTTTCCTTTAATGCTTGTAATTTGAGCAAAACCACCAAATCAAGAATTGTAGAGGAGTTAAAAGATAAAAACCATGACTACTTTGTTTAAAAAGATTGTTGAGAAAAAAAACTACCTATTCACTTTGTTTTTTTTTTGAAATATAAATGCAGGTGAAACGTTACCTTAACAAATGCAACAAATATAAAGTGGCAGTAGTTGAATAAAACTAAGTTAATATTTGAACTCAGTTTACCAGAGTATTAAAAAACTGCACTCACTTAATACATGCATACAATAATATTTATTATAAAAATTTAAATCTTTATTTATTATCACTTTCCAAAAGCAGATGCAATGAAACTATATGCTTGCCCCACGATGTCACTCGACAGCGTTCGCTCGCATAAACACACTGAAAGCAAAAACAACATTTTAAATTTTATTGTTGTTTCCAACGTATTTGTGTGAGCGTTCGATATCGAGTGACATTGTGGTCCAGGCAGTACATTTCACAAGTCGATTTTAAGGCCTCATTTGCTCATAAATAGTAGAGATCATCTCTATAGCTCTATTTCACTTATACCCCAGATAACAGGGTGATTCATAACGAAGTTTTCAACGATTTTGCCAAAATTACAAGTTTCTTAGACAATTTGACTTTTTACATGTGTAATTAATGACCTTTTTTGTGTGACCTAAAAGAAAGAGGAATAGAAACGAGATAATTAAGTATAGAAAGAGTGGGAGAGACATGTCGGGAGAAACAATAAAGCTAGTTAATGGTTGTTCTTTTATGTTATCTAAATTGATAAGAATGGAGAGAAAGATTGATATAGTAAGAGAAATCGTATACAGTTAAGCGTGGTGTCAGAACGACGTAGAGGAAGGTGAAGAGTAAAATAACAGAGCGCACATTTTAATGGTAGTACTTTTGTTTGCTCTTAAAGAGGGAAGTATAGAAAGAGAGAAATGAAAGGAATAGAGAGTGGAAGATATCACATATAGCTAAATAAAGAGTATGTATGAACAATACCGGAAATAGAGCTTCTTCCGTGATTAGCCATATTCAGTCATTCGTTGCTATGTACGCCAAAATAATGAACGCGTGCATATCGCTAGCATATCTCTTAAAACTAAGCCAAAGGCTCTCTAGAGCAAGAAAGGTAATTTATATTCTACAATAAATCCATAGAGGACAGGTTTCTCAAAACTGGGTGTATGGGTCGAGGATGTTGAGTTTCTAATAGAGAAATTTCCATACGTTACCTTCCTTTTATATTATCAGATGTAAATGCTTCTATCTTAAACTGGTTTGCCGGCAACGTCGTTTCTATACCCAAACTCATTTTGGGATCTAATTCGAAAGTAAAGTAAAGTATAGCCTTCAGGCTCTTTGGTAGTCTAAAGGATGCAAATTGTGTTTCTAATAGATCTGTCCTCACATCGTACTTTTATTCCATTTATTTTCCATTTCAAGAGCACAGTTCAGCTTTTAGTTAGAAATGTACTCCAGCAAGTGCAATCGTTGAATGATAGATGCCTTTATTGTGAGTAGGCCTTGCCCAAGGACCAAATTAAAATGAAACAATTCATTACTTTTGGCTCTGATTAAACTGTGTGCTCGACAAACACACCATAGCAATTGGTTTCAATAACTGGAATGGCAGGGAATTTTATTCTGTGCACTCAGTGTTGTCAATGTGGCGCTACAAATAAATAACAAGATCGCATTAAGATTTTCATCACTGATCGTGCAGCTTTAATTGGTCTCATATCAATACAACCGATTTAATGTTTTTCCTTAAGTTATTTTTTTTCTTTGTTTTATGTGATTTTTTCCAAGTTAAGATTTCGTTCAATGCAAATTTCGAACTCAAAGAATGCGTAAAGAAAGAATTAAAGAAATACGTAAAACAAAGACAAAATTTTGTGAAAGGCACTGCATTACAGATCAGCAAACTCATCATTAACTGCAATCTGTGAGATCAAACGTTGTTGTAAGAAAGAAATATTTACTCGTTTTTTTCCTTTGAAGCCATTTTATGTTTATGACATTTGTAAAAAATCAATTTCATGTCGAATTGTGGCGGAGGAAAAAAAAAACTGCAAAATTTATTTTTTTCTTGCCACAAATAAGGATATCAACACGTGTCTCCATGTAAATTCAACATTTCAATACAAAAAAATTTAACAAACAAAATGTATTAAGCCCGCAACAAGCTTTTACCATATTGTGGTTTTATCATTGAAGATCTTAAAT
Organism: Eumeta japonica; assembly: GCA_005406025.1. Lineage (NCBI taxonomy): Eukaryota > Metazoa > Arthropoda > Insecta > Lepidoptera > Psychidae > Eumeta > Eumeta japonica. The sequence continues at coordinate 5,648 of BGZK01004639.1, read as the reverse complement.
CAAATGACATTTGTTTTAAATACGAAATACGCGATACAAAACATACCGATTGCAACACAAACGGGAAATAAAAAAATTTAAGAAAAAAAAAATTAAAATTATAAAGAAAATAAAGTCATTATTGTGGCGCCATTTGGTTAAGATCAAACGGTTTTCTTGCGTTTATAGTACATAACTCTTAACAATTCCTGGCAAATATCAGCAATAACCCAAAATTGCAACAACAACAACAACACAACCTCATCATTTATAAGAACAAAGCAATAAAAGAAAAAATCTTGTCATACTTTAATATGGAGAAACCTTTTTGTGGTTGTATAATTTTTGCTCACGTTTTAAAGCCCTTTTAAAGTCTGCCATAAACAAAACAAACAAAACGACAAGTTTTATTTGCTCATATTTGCTGCCCTGTAGGAAATATAGAAGAAAATTTTCTATATGATACTTTTAGTATTATATATATTTATATGTATTTTAAAGAGTACTTAGCAAATTTTAAAAGATATTAAAAAGTACCTTCTACAAAGTCATTAGTTACTTTTCAAAGAACTACTCTTTAAAAGGTACTTTTTAAATGTATGCACATTTGTTTTATAGAAACATTTAAAAATACCTTTTTTAAAAGTTACATTTAAAAATAATATATGCTTTCTGAAAATATCACGCTTTTACGTTTTAAAGGTATTTTTATACTATTATTATTCATCCATATTTGATTAGTTTACGTTGTTCCTATAAGGCGAGCGAATTGAACTTTAAGTTCACTTTTGACGGATCTATGCAAAATATCCAAGAAAAGTACTATTTTTAAGAAAATACCTCCTCTTTAAAAGGCTCTTTTGTAAAATACACATACTTTTTGAAAGGTATTCACTTATTACATGTGCGAGTTCTAAGATGTACCTTTTTTGAAAGGTTAATCTTTAAAATGCTGCACCTACTTTCTTTTAAGTTTTCTCAAGGTACATTTTTGTTATTTGTTTAAGAGAGTACATTTTTGACTTTTTTTTTACAAGATTCATTTTATAACATGCGCCTTTTATAAATTATAATTTTGAAAAGTTGTTGTAAGTACAAGTTTCTGAAAGCTCTTATTTTTATTTTTAACTATACATTGTTTAGAAGGGGTTTCTTCAGAAGGAATTTTGATTTGAAAGGTTTTTTTAAGGAATACATTTCTTCAAAGGTACTTTCTCTCATAGGTACTTCTTTTAAAAGTCACAGGTAGTCTCCACTTTTTAAGAAACTTTTTTCATAAAGTGCTTTTTCTTTTTTTTAGTTGCACTCTTTATATGTAAATGTTTAAAGCGTACTTTATTTAAATTGTTTTATATTAAAGAATACTTAAAAAACTTTTTAGAAGAACTTTTCTTTTAAAAGAATTTCTGAAATTTCCTTAGAAAAGGTTGATTTTAAAGTAACATTTAAAAAGTAATTTCTGTTAAAAAGATGTTTCAACATGATCTCTTTGATATGGAATTTTTGAAGAAACTTTTTGAAACAATACTATTTTATACACTAAAGTAACCTTTTAAATAGTAATTTTTGAAAGAAACTTTGTTAGAAGGTGTTTTCAAAGAATTTCTTTAAAGCCACCTTTTCTAAAACAAATTTTAAATCCTGTAATATGTATATTAAAAACGGTATTTTTAAGATATTTTAAAACTTTGTTTTTTAAGGAAAATTTAATTTAGAAATTTTCCTCAAAACATACTTTAAAAGCTTAATATTTTTAAAGTTGCCCATTTTAAAAAGCTAACTTAAAATCCATTTTTATGTGATATATGTCTATAAATTAACTTTAGAAATACTACTTATTTTCATAAGATACTTTTCTAAAGGTACCTTCAAAATGGCACAATTTTTAAAAGGGTTGCCTTTTAATGAATTTTTATATAGATGTATGTGTTTTAAAAGGAACCTTTAAAGAGGGACAATTTTTACTCGGTACTCTTCATAGGGTATTATTTAGAAAAGGCACCTTTTCAAAAGCTACTTTATATGTGAAATTTATTTTGGGCTTAACAATTTTTTATTAGCAGTTTTTTTAAAGATAGTGACTTCAAAGTATTTTTTATGAGTAGTCTCTAAAAGTTGTTTTTTAAATTTATGTACTTTTTCTGATTTTGTTTTGTTTTAATAGATGGTTTAAAAAGATGTAATTTAATAAGATGGTGAAATACATCTAAGCTTGTAATATTTTTAGGAAGAATAAAAGGAGGTAGTTTTTAAAATTGCTGTTCTTCAAAGGGTTTTTTTTAAACTAGCTAATCAATTAATATTTTTGGTACCATTTACTAAAGTTATACGCTTGTCACTGCGGAAGAAAAAGTTGTAAAGGGGAAATCAAACTTTATGGGAGCATGGCCTTGGCGTTCTCACTGGAGGGATTAGTTTTTCCAGTTAATCCATTAATAAAATCCAGCAACCAAAGCATTTTGAGTGTATTGTTTAAAATTAAAGTAAGAGTTTGAAAACGTTACTCTGAATTTTTTAATAACGATAAAACAGTGGAGCAATTTACCAATTGGGCAGCTCGTTTCATTTTTCTAATAATAACTTCCAGCAGCTTTAACATCTCATGTTCTTGTTTATAATTTTTTTTTTGTGTTTCTTCCTGGCATGTACTTAAACTCATAAAAGTACTATTGCCTTATTATTAAGTTGTTTGATTTCCGTTCACTGATATTCAAAAGATAATGTGTTTTATTTCAATTTCTTGCTTGTTTTTCTTATTTTTTTTTTTATTTTTTTCCTCAAATTTAGTTTGTTTGTTTATTTGTATTTTGCTAAAAGCTTCTGATTTCATTATGTATAACTTTATCTTCTCTAAATGGGCTTGTAGGAGTTTTTCTTCATTTTCCTGTATTACTCTTCGTATATTTGATGCCGTTTGTAGATGGTAAATATTGCAGGAATTGCTGATGTCTTAAAGGTTTTAATAAGACTTTTGATTCATTTGTTATTTTTTTTTTTGGGTTGTACTTCATGTACTTGTTATTACTGCAATACCATTTTTACACCGTAATTTTAAGTTTACAAGCCACTTTCTAAACATTGTTTATCATCTTTAATCCGAAATAATGTTTCATTTTTATTATCATTTATTTTTTTTTTTTGAGAGATTTGTGTGGCTTGAAAATCCTTTAATGTACTTCTGAATGAATGTTGCTGTTGTTGTTTCAACAACCACGTTTTCGATTTTGTGGCCAGAAACTATAAAATTAAATGACAATCAGCTACACCATCACAGCAAAACTGTTGTTTGCATCAACGTTTATGCAAATTATGATCATCATCATCATTCGGTTGGTATTGAAAAATCAAATATGCTCACTCGCCATTCAGGGTTTCTAAAACATACAAAAATATGGAAAAGTAATCATTCTTAACTGTTTCCTGTTAAGTCAGTATTTTTGTAGTTGTTATCCATCTAGACTTGAAAAACTATTGAAACATTTAAGTATTTCATATTCGACCTTTTGTAAAGCTAAAGAAAACTCAAAAAAATTGAAGGCTGGATTAGGCCTTTGGAGAGAATAATTAAAGATATCCAGCTCAAGTGAGTGCATTTAACAGGGCCCTCTGTGGTATTCTGAAAGAAATGCAGGTGGGGGCTAAAGAAAAAGATGGGAAAGTTAAACACCAACAGCGTCCCTGATCATACGTGGCTAAATCCAGCCGCCTGCTGATTCGTAAAAAGGGGAAAGACGCATCTACCTTTATCGCTCATAACATAGAGCAATGCCTCCAGGATCTTCCTCGCATAAATCCAAATCGATTGGTATAGAGCTTGACAAGTGCTAAGGTGGTGCTGGAATAGTCCGGTCCTCTTCCTCGTTTTGCCAACATTTACAGAAATTGTTGAAATGTAATTCCTACAGTTTGGCTTGGTTTACAAAGATACAGTGCTTGATAATGTCTACTCAAACTGGGTATGCCTAATAATACCTCGGTTCTAAATTAAAACGAGCATTTATCTCCTCGAGATGAAGCACGTTGGTAGCAGTAGCAGCTGAAAAGGTTAATCCACAAAAGCACGTGATGTACTATTTTGAATTGTTGTTCTTCGCCTTTGAAAATTTTAATTAATATTTTTTCAATACTGAATTAAGTAATAGGTATGTATGGATGCATTCAATCCTGTCACTAATATCGTTGGCTTGAAGGCGAATGCTTTTCAGGATTGCAAGAGACTGCCCCCTATAAATTACTGCCTTTAGCATGTTGGAAGAGCACATAACATTTTCCATTTAGGTGTGAAAACAGAAACATGACGCAAATGCTTCATTAAGGGAAAAATGGGGAACACATAAGTCTTACCAAATCGCTCATAACATATGCCAGATGAGTGCTTATCTTTCATCTACCGAAGTTTTCAGAACAAGGAAGATGATATTTGCCGCATTGAAGAACTTCCGTCTCAGCTTCCTGCACAATACAAACTTTAGGTTCATTATTACAACTTAATGATGGTTACAGGTAGGATTTTATCAGCGTTCTTGTTTTTGATATTAAATTGTGAAATTTTATCGAATTAGATGACTGATAAAATCCTACTTTTAGCTATCGGTAAGTTGTAATAACGACCTTAGAGATCTAGTGTAAATAACAAAGATGCATTTAGTTGCATTAGTATCCTTTGTAAGGAGCCACAAATGATGGGATCCCCTTGGCAGTATAGATATGAATTTGATTTAATTCGGTGCCTGCCTTACGATCTAATCCGACGAAGGGCCAATGACAAGTTGCAATTTGCTACCCATTAATGTAATGAATTGTAAATAGGCCCCTTGCTAAGGGATTTCAAGCTACTTCTTTTTCTGCCGTTGAGCATTCCACAGGCATAACAATACCGACAAGTGGGCATCATGCCTTAAACTTGCCGGTTATCATCCTCCCAGGAATCTCATAAAATAGTCTGTTGGTAGCCAACATCATCTGAAAATCATTTGTAGTCCAGAAAGCACATGTTCGCTCCTGAAACACTTGTGCGATCAGAGACTACGAAATTACTCCACCACATACCGTTATATACGCTCCAGCTACAGAAACACCTTAGCCACGGTTGGCAGAGGTTTTCCTTTGAACTATCCCAGGCCACAAGCCCTGCACTACCTATTTAAGCCTCTGCTCAGGCTTGAAGAGCAATCCTATAAAACAGCCATAGGCCTCTCTGAAGATTTGGCTGCCAATTACCAAAACCGAGGTTTCCTAGGCCTCTATATCCCGAAAGCAGAAGGTCAAGGTCTAAGAAGTCAACAAGACATAACCTGCCCCATTCAAGCATAGGGAAAATGCGGGAGATTTTCGAACTTCCCAGATCACTTCCGACATCAGTTGTATTAGTCGTCATCGAACATCGTACCTTTGTCGGCCGATTGGTGTTGGGTCTGTTTAAGTTCAACGACATTTGCAGAAGCTGCTGGAATGTTGAAAGGTGTAGATCGGTTTTGTACATGTTTGTTAAATATCTAGCTAGCACTGGAGGACCTACGTTTGAGATTCATGTACGACAGGAAATCGAATGACATCTTGATCACTATTGATTTTCATAATTAAATCAATAGTCTGCGTTGGATTGGAAGTCGATACATGGTTAGATTATAGACCAAACTGAAAGTTTGCCACAAAAAGCTGAGCTAACA
>BGZK01004638.1:0-12372 GCA_005406025.1 Eumeta japonica | reverse complement strand
TTATTTATGACTTTACTGAAATTTTATGCAAAATGTACTACATTTTCCGATAATCTTACCATTTTGCCTGGCGTGCCTTCGGTCGCATCTATTTTCCCCACCATACACTCCACACGTAGCATAAATCAAGATGTTACGTTTCATATCAGAGTGCAATTTTCGTTCAAGACGGATGCAAAATGTTATCGAATATATAAGTTTGGCAAATAGAAAAATGTCTATTATGGTAAAAGCAACACGTCAATTTCATACTTTATTTCGTCGTACATTTTGATTCTATAATATAAATAAATCTACAAGTAACAAAAAAAATGTGGAATTCGTTATGTAATTTCGGAGAAATAAGATCACTTATTTATTCTGGTATTTAATTTTAAAATTCATGAAAAACCAGCAGTTTTTACGTGAATTCACACACACAGAAATAAATTTATTGCGTTTATTTACACATATATGCCACTGGATCCTATAATTTATTTGTCAAAATTAAAAGTTGTAACATCTCCATAGAGTACATATGTTTTCGATGTATTTACAAATAAATAGTGAAAAAATGACTGATGTGACAGCGTAATAATTATATAGGTGTGAAAGATGACCGCAATCACAATAGCTTCCCCTTATTTGACCTAGCGTTGCCACTTTAGGCTTTGCCGATCGTACAGGTGACGAAGACCGGACGCATTTTATAAACAAGCGGCAACATAGCCTGGAAAACTATCTCTATTTATTTATTTACCTTCGGGAGATATCAAATCTGCTCACCGATTCTTCACACCCATACAATTTTCGTTTCAAATCTTACAAATATTTATTAAACATTTACAATTACATATTTTCAAGACAATCTCTGATGTTTATATGGTTTATTCTTCATTAGGCAAAGATGTAAATAAATTATTTATTACCTACTTATAGTCCGTGTTCAATATATATATATATGTAAAGAAAAATATAATTTTCTTTCAAGTGTCATCGTGACAGATTTATTATGTCATGAACCGTAATTGTGATTTCATTGTGATTAAGAACATTAAATGAATGTCGTTTCTTTTTCACAGAGAAACCCAGTTCTGTTTTAATCACTAAACGGTGTCGTCCATAGAAAATAATATTTATTTATTTAAAGATTAATTTGGGTACGCCGTACATTATATGCTGTGGAAAATTAAAATCATAAAAATACTTTTCAAATTCAAAAACTATTTCCTATTTACAGTTCAGATTGCCTCTTCAAACCAAAACTGATGCGTACAACCAATGAGTAGATATATCAGTTAATAAATTTTATTATGTGAATGTATTTTTATACTTTTTGAGTTGGCAAATAAATCTTTACATTACATATTTTAATGTGACTTTAATTTTGAACTTCTTTGTGTTGCTATTTTTGTACGTTTTTTTCATAACTAATTCTGTTTTTACAGAAAATTAATTCGAATTCATGAATAAGATGAAATGATAAACTATGTTTCATTTTATATTAAATGCCAATAAAAATCATGTAATTGGATATGTGAGAACTAGATAATATTAAAAATCCACGTTGACTTGTGCAGGAATTTACGGAAGGCCTGACTTTTCGTGACTTTTACCTGTAATTCTTCGTGGCAGGATGTAACTCAACAGTTTATATCTGAGCAAAACGACTGATCGACATGACATAGGTGCTCATATATTTTTATTTAAAGATTCAAAAGTTAAATATTGTCGTGACAAAGGTTAAAGTATTTGGAGACGTCCAGTGCCATATGTACTTCACTAAATGGCAGTAACGAGGTCTATTACATATGCAAATTTTAATGTCATCAAATCGACAACATAAATTAGTGTTAAAATCCGGATCCAAAAAAAGAATAAAACTCTGTAGGACACGGTTATCAAAGACGAAAGATTCACGATCCTCGTGGAGCTCGCAACCCAGCATCACCTTGCATGAAAAATGGCGAATGTACAAAAAAGTATCCTCGGGAAATGATTAAAGAAACAGTACACAATGATAAGGGTAACCCGTTATATAGAGGAAGGACGCCTGAAGATGGTGGTAAAAAAATTGACATTCAGACTCGCAGAGGGGTAATCAATAATTTCGATAATAGCTGGGTTGTGCCCTATTCGTCGATTCTGAGTAAATTGTTTAACGCCCACATTAATGCTGAAGCCTGCAACTCTATAAAGGCGAAAGATATCGAACTGTTACATATCTTGAAGGACATTTAGAAACGGACAGCGTGTTTATTAAACGAGAATACCTTTCAAGAAAGGATTTTATCTCCTCCTGAAACCACACTGACTGCATTTTCTACTTTTCAGAATAATCCTTTGCAAAGATAAAAGACTTTTGCAAAGGGTCCCCGTTATTACACATGAAGCAACTCAAAAAACGAATGGCATCATCGTATTCAAGATATAACGGTTAAAAATCAGCCTAGGGTTAAATCATCAGACTCTCTTGGCCGTGACTACACGTACATGTTACAAATTTCGAATGCTTTTGTCTGGGTATGTTATTGCATCATGTTCGAGATCCAACTGGTTTATAGAACTTAAAATTGTCAATGGTAAGGAATAAACTTACAGAGAAGCATGTGAACCTCGGCGGCTGTTAGCAAATGATAATCATTGGGATGAAACTATGGAGAAAACCGTACAATGTCGATAACCAGATAAAATCAGGAACTTTAGGCAACGCTTTTATCTTCTTGCGGTCTTTCTAATTCTCTAATTCTTTGGAATAAGTGCAAAAAATACATGGTGGAAGATATTTTACCTCAACTGTAGCAAGTGCATACAGATATGAGGTTCGAATGAACAAAACGCTAATTATAATCGAAAAAAGGTTTTATACAATGATCGGCAAAAAGCTACATGATTGTAGAATGCTAAGTCCTCGACGAGACAATGGCGATTGATTTTAATAATAACGTCACTCGAGAATTAAATTATTATTTTAAAGCACTGCAACATCAAGTGACAGAATTGCTTCCTCAATCACTTCCAGAGCAAAATGATATCTTCCATCAAGTTTTACGTAAAATAGAACCCGAAAACGGTGCACTCTTATTTCTTGACGCACCTGGAGGAACTGGAAAAACATTTTTGCTTAACCCATTTGGTGCCGATTTAATACTGATATGTATGTTGCGTTTTACTTTATAAGAGATCATGGCAAAGGGCCAATTGATTTTAATGTTCCAATAGTTAATATAAAGTATTATAGGACGCTTTATTAATAAATATATCATTAGGTAAAAAAAATGAAGGTCCACGGCGTCATGTATCCGGCCTGGCAGCATGTGTGTGGCCGATAACACGGCGCCGTAGGGATAGATTATCTATTTCGAACTGTAATTATGGGTTATACATCTTATTGACTGGGTTAGTATATCGAATATACCAATACCGCTACCTTCGCTCGTATCTGACTGATCTTCATCATTACACTGTGAATAAGCAGCTTCCTCATAAGCAATCACTCGTCCAAACTACTATCTTGATTTATTTTACGGCGTTTTTAACCACGGAAATCGAAGAATTATCAGTAGAAAAACGTTTCGACGGTCCCGGCACATCACTCATTTTGCCGCGAAAATTACGTGTTCTTTACAAATAACACGCGAATTAAAATCTGTAAACGGTTTTACGAGATCAAAAATCGTACATTGTGAAAGACGTACGTAGCTGTAACAAACTAGACGTGGGCGTTATTTCACGTCACTAGATACAATAACCGTGACGCGATGTGTAACTGAATCACTAGTTTCGAGTCAACACAAAAGTAGTGATTTTGTAAATGCGTTATTCTCAAACGCGTGATGCCATATCACGCATCACCCGAACTAGTAGTGGGCGATATAAATCGATATTAAAAAATATGGATATATAAATATATAGCTTCAATCCTGTAAATATTAATAATCATTGTATATACAATCAAATTAACTTTTAAATGCGCCTGCATTAATAATTTTATTAAAATCATAGTTTCATAGTAAACACAAATCAATCATAAAATATATTTAATGCAGTCGGTACTAATCTGAATAAAGTATGAAGGAAAGTTAATTTATTGATTTAACTGTATAGCTAGCTACAAACACAAAACAGTGATTTAATTTATTTTCGTTTCGTGTGTAACTGTATAGTTGGTGGACGTATTTATGCAAACAATCACAGTAGCTGAATGAAATAGCTAGTCTAAAATCACTAGTTTTAAAACAGGTGACGCCGACCAAGTCACTGGTTTCGTTACGTTTCTTGAAAATGACGTAACGACCCACTATCGCTTCGAAATAAGACGGTTGCCATACACGGCGCCATGTGCTCAGCGATTTATTTCTCCACGGCGCCGTGGGCGTGGCTTGGTATTATTCCACGGCGGCGCGTATTTGCCACCAAATGGGTTAATTTATTACCTGTCCGTCAGAAAAGACCAAAAAATAGCACTTGCTAAAGCTTCTCCTGGTATTACCGCGATGCTATTGACCGGCGGCCGTACGATACATTCCATTTTAAAATGACCGTTGAATCTTGCTCAGGAAGATTTTCCCACTTGTAATTTCAGCAAAAATAGCTCGCGACGTAGAATGCTGCTGAATGTAAACTTTTAGAGTGGGATGAAAGTACAGTGTCTAAAGAGGACTATAGAAGCTTTAAACCGCACTCTTCAGGACTTACGAGATTGTATAGATATAATAGAAGGAATGGTAGGTTTATTGGCTGGTGATTTCCGACAAACTCTCACAGTTATTCAGAGGGGGACACCAGCAGATAAAATCCAAGCATGCATTAAATCATCAAACTTCAAAATAAGTCAAAAATTCAGTTCAAAACCGAATACGAAAATGCTCTTCATAATGATGTAGATTGAGGCTACGCAAAAATATTGTTGAATATTGGTGATGGTTGTTTAGACGTTGACGATGACGGTTATGTTTCACTTTCGAAGAATTTTGAAATCTAGTAGAAAATGATGTGATGAATCTCACTGTACTCATGTTTTCCACAATTGCAACAAAATTTAAGTAGTGATCAGTGGTTGTGTGCAAGAACAATATTAGCACCTAAAAATGAAGTGGTTAATAGAATCAGTACAGATGTTAAAAAAGAGATTAAGAAAAGAAATGAAGGATATTGTCAATGGATACAATCATGTGGACGCAATGGATCAATAGATACAATCATGGGGATAAAATGGATCAATAGATACAATAAGTAGACACAAGAACTAAAACTTCATATCCTGCGGCGTTTTTAAATTGCCTGCAATTGTCAGAAGGACCGTTTTATAAACTTCAACTGAATCTAAATGCACCAGTAATGCTTATGCAAAATCTAGATGCTTCTCGATTAAGTAATGAAACAAGGTTTCGGATTATAAAATTGGGGCAAAATATACTTGATGCCACTATTTTAACAGATATCAGTAAGGAGAAAGTGTCAGCATACCTCGGTTTCAATTATTCCCATTGACCTTCTATTCCAATTCAAGGGTTCAGTTTTCCGTCAAGCTCAGCTTTGCTGCTGCTATGAACAAAGCACAATGACAACCCATTACAGGTAGCTGGAGTGCAATAAAAAACCATGCTTCTCTCACGGTCAACTATATGTAACATGTTCGGGTCTGTCTAATGTCCGAAATTTACATATTTTGCACCGGACGTAAAACTAACAATATAGCATACAAAATATTCTATAATAATACTCTGTATTTAATCTTTTTAAATTGTTAAAATTAAAAGTATTTATTTTGTTAGTAAATATATTTTAAAATTAGTTGTAGTAATTTTTTCAATAAAGCATGATTTCAGTTTCTGGCTTCATTGTATATAGCAATTTTAAAACTGATAATCCCAGCCAAGCAACAAAATACAGTTATAACATTGATTCATTTTTATTGGAATGTCATTTATTTAAGAGCTTCAACGCGAGCAGAAGCCACGGATAATAGCTAGTTTGTAAAGTAATAATGATGGTATTAATAAAGTGCAAAGAAGAAAATAAGTAATATCTTTGATTGTACTGTCCAAACAGCCATCATTATTTTCATATCCTTTTCATTATCTTCGTGAAATATATATTATTTTTAACTATTTTCAATTGAATTTTTGAAGTAGTGGTAGATAAATTTTAATCGTACAGTAACTGATTTGGTATAAAGCAACTCACAGAGTCGGCAAAGGTAACATTTTCAACTAAAACTGTTCTATTAGACTTAAAATGTATAGGATCATATAATAATATTAAACACTTGCCAATTATGCAACTGATAAAAATTGCACTATTTTATTCCCTTGCAAGGTCTTCCTAGTTTTTTATTTTTTCTCAATATTGAAAGACTTAGTAATGAAAATCCTGAATGGAATAGTGTAAAGAATTTTCTGTGCAACTGTTGCATTTATATTATAAAATTGATGTAATTTTATAATATATATTTTTAGATCCGACAACGTTATTTTAATAATCTCAGAAATATAAATATGTGTTACTATACAAATTATGTGAAATGAGAAACAAAACATTTTCGAGACATTTCATATCTAGCAATTAAACAGAGAGTATTTTCAATTTTTTTTATTTTTGCCATTTTGAAGAAACAAACGAGCTAGCGAGCTACCGAACGAGCAGATGGTTACCGTCGTTCATAGACACTCGCAAGTCAGAAAAGTCACGAGGTGGTTTTGCCTAGCTGTTTGGATAAGAATACGATCTATAGTAGAAAAGGAAGGAGTAATGTGATGGAGGGAAAATGTGGTGAAAAAGTGTGGTGACGGAAATAGAGCAAGCTATGATGAGGTGGTGGACTATCAGAATTCTCACTTACTCGACGGAATAACTGCGGAAAGGTAGTTCACATATGTTTCCAGAGGATGTGAGTATCTCCCCTTTCAAAGTGGATCATTTTTCGTGCTGCAGCCAACGACAGTATGGCTAAACCACATCAATCTGAAATTAGTTTGAGTCATCTTTACATTTTTCTTTTAATAAAATGCAGAGAGTAAATTAAGCTATATTACGGCAACTTTACGCACATGAATACGTAGAAAGTCTGGGAATTGGCAATATCATGATTTAAAATTAATATTATTAAAAGTAATTGCTAAATAAACGAATATAGTGCTGTTAATATCATGATTAACTAGGTATAGATTTATTTTTTAGAAATTTCAGTGTTTTATAGACCACATTATTATTATAACTTCAAAGGGTTTGTAGTTTTTGGTAATAAATAACTTAACTAAAGTATCCGTTACTCCAATTGGAACTTAGGGCTAAATAACCATTATTTGGAAATTAGGAAATATATTTTTGTCACTTTTCATGCTTAGGCAAATAGTGTATAAGAGCAAGCAGTGTTCTGTAATTACAATCCATTCTACTGTTTCAGAGAGATTAGCTCCAATAAATAGACAAATATTTAGTATATACAAACTTTGTTTGTACTAAAGTTGGATCGCTTACTGATGCAGAAAGGTATTTTAAAAGTTCAAAACAAAATGCAAAAATTGTCGATAATAGCTTTGATAAGGCACATCATTAGACCTTTGCACAGGCGTGCTTGTTAATTATATTACTGTCTCTTTTTGTTTCACTACTGACATTATAAAAAATATGTGTGCAGTTCACACGGGTTAGGAGTGAAACCTTCAGAGAATTAAGCCGAGAATGAGACGAATGCGGTATCAGGCGTGGGATGATTGTAGAATATGTTTATTTGAATATAGATATCGAGTTTAAAAGTTATTTTGGGTTTTATTATTTAGCCTTGCCGTTTTCAATTTCGACAAATGAAAATACATAGGCGCATACAAACCACAAATATCTCTTAGCTCGCATTGTATCTCATCTCATATTTTATCTCATTCTCTCGCCATTCTGTTTCATCATATATTCTATCTCATTCTCTTGCAGGTTAAATTCTATAGACGTATATATTTGTTTTCTTTACTGTCCTTTTCGTTTCATCGAGTTTCAAATCACAACGGCGCTAAAGTTTCACTAAAACAAGTCCATGTAGAAATTATCGAGGTTGCAATTTTATCGCTCACTTTTATGTTATCCTCTGCGGTTTGAATGCTGAAAATTGTATACAATACACTCCTGTAGTTATTATCAAAACAGATATTAAAGTAATAAATAATAATGACTATTATAATTGTTGGTATGTAGTTTTTTTTGACATACCCTAGTATTTCAAAAAACTAAAGTCTAGTTTCAACTAGTCTGCTCGACTGACTTACTGTTTATTTCAGCAGTTTTCTAACTTTTTGGTGATGTAACCCTTTTGGAAAGCAAAATATTTGACGGAACCCTACAATAAAACAATAGTTTTAAAGTGTATTCTTTATTAATAGGCATAATAAAAGTACAATGTAACAGTTACTATTATTACTTACTTTACCACATGGCAAGTACATTATTAGAAGATATTAAAAAGAAAAATCTAACTAATGGGAGGTATGAAACTGTTTTTATTTTTCATCAATTGGTTGATATCACGTTTGATAGAAGACAGTTGAAGTCTCATATCAGGTTCGGCGTCCAGTCTATTGCGATATTTTGTTTTCGTGGCTGCATGGGTTGAGAATCCTGTTTCGCACAGATATGTTGTTGGGAACGGGAGAAGAATATTCAGAGCCATTTTGCAAGCATTGGATATTCATCACGGATTCTGCACCAAAAATCGTTGAGAGGCGTCGTTTTGAACAGTGACTCCATACTTGTGTCTGATGACATTTCTAAAAAAATTCATATATCTCGTTTGACATACTTTCGGGTTTTGCAAATTGGGTAAAAAGGATTATGAATCCATGAATTAAGTTCATTTTGTATTCTGTTCTTCGGAAAATACTTTTCAAAAGATGCGCGCATCGAAGTGAGATATTGGACCAATCCTTCAAACACATCACCTTGAAACATTTCTGAGTCGTTATCGCTAACAAACTCACTGTGTGACGTAAAACTTTCTATTTCTGTCTTACTAACGCAATAATCCAAAATCTAATTTTCTTTTGAGCAGTTATTTTGTTATAGGCCTGGAACACTGTTGTCTGTTTACCTTGCAATGATAAATTCAATTCGTTCAGTTTTGGAAGATATCCATCATAAAGACAATCGGAACAATAAGTTTATCATACAAACGGGCTTTCAAATTAAAAAGTATCAGCTAAAAGAACATTTGTAACTCGGCTATTAATTCAGATAGCCTTGTTAAAGTTTATCCCGAGACAACCATCACACTTCTATAATGGACAGCAGTGTTTTATTGTTTTTATAGACGCTTATAAGAATACGTAATTTTCGCGCCAAAATGAGTGATGTGCCGGGTCCGTCAAAACGTTTTCTATTGATAATTCTTCGATTTCCGTGGCTAAAAAACGCCGTAAAATAAATCAAGATAGTAGTTTGGACGAGTGATTGCTCAGTGAGGAAGCTGCTTATTCACAGTGTAATGATGAAGATCAGTCAGATACGAGCGAAGGTAGCGGTATTAGTATATTCGATATACTAACCCAGTCAAAGTTATGTATAACCCATAATTACAGTTCGAAATAAGATAATCTATCCTCCCTTCGGCGTCGTGTTATCGGCCACACACATGCTGCCAGGCCGGATACACGGCGCCGTGGATCATTTTTTACCTAATGATATATTTATTAATAAAGCGTCCTATAATACTTTATATTAACTATTGGAACATTAAAATCAATTGGCCCTTTGCCATGATCTCTTATAAAAAGCTGTAAAACGCACATACATATCAGTATTAAATCGGCATTCAACTGGTTAACAGACACTAAATTACAAAAACACAAGTTTTCTATCACCCACTCCAATAAACATTGCTGAGCGAACTCAACTTGTGAAATTCATTTTCCGGTCGTCACTGGAATATGACATCGCAAATGGTTAGTTTATACACTTGCTCATATATAGCTTCGATATATATAGGGAAGTCGAGTTTTCGCCGTTTTATCTATGTATGAAAAATTATGTATAGCGTAATATGTCTATTGCTGGGTATGTTGTAGTGTTTCTTTGGCTGACACCGACTCCAAAAATAACAATAATTGCAAGTTAAATTTGAAGTGGATAGTTATCTATCTACCTTCTTGCGTGATAAACACATAGATCGTACCTACATATTGATGAGTAGAAAAAGTAAGTTAATTATTAAGTTGTAGGAGAATACGCACTTATTTTTCTACTTTTTAGTGCATATTAATTTGTTTTGGAATAACGTTTGTTTTGCAGTCGCTTTTTTTGTAAAAAAAATATTTTTTGATGTTTAGTGAATCTGAAGTACACTAACTAATTTGTCTGAATATCGGTAGACCTATCATGCTGTTTATAGATAGCAGCCGTATTATAAGCTGTTAAGGAGGTCCATTGATCATTATATTCGATTACGACAATTACTTGACCATAACGACGATACGGTATGTGACTCAAATGTTCGGATAGCCTACAAAAGGTTCGACCGAGTATCGTTAAATTGTTCCTAAGAATTGAAGAATATCGTTACATGGATCCCATAATCAGAACCTAACCAATTTCTCATAAAATTACCATTGAAATACATCCTTTTCAATAATAAAAGAATCATCGAAATCGATTTGTCGTGATATTGATTATTCGTCCATTTGTCGCACACTTACTTAATGCAAATTTAAGAGTTATATGGCTTTCTCATGGACGCCATTGTCAGAACTGAACTAAATTGAAATTGGACCTCAAGGAAAGTACCAGTTTTCAAAGAAAAAAAGAAACATCAAAATCCGTCCACTCAGTCGAAAGTCCTGAAGTAAAAAACATAAAAAATACAGTCGAATTGAAAACCTCCTCCTTTTTTGAAGTCGGTTAAAAATACTTTAAATCAGTTGACAGAAAAATTTCTGTGATTTTCATAACATTACAAGTAATAATAGAGGAGTGTACCTAACTTGGCACAGTTTCTAAATTTCACATATTTTGTAAGATATAAAATAACATACTTGCCCATTAGAAAGCGCTTTGTGCCACATTTTTCGTATAAAGAGCAACCCTTTCCAATAATACTAGTATTTTTCGTCATTGTTTATTATTTTTTTCGGCTCATATTCAGAATTATTTTTCACTTTTAGTTGGATTGATTGTTATTATGTCAAAGATTCAATTAAAATTTAAGCGTTTTGAGCATTTACAATTGTTATTTTAACAAAAATGAGCTACGCTGCGTACAGACAAAGTTATAAAATTAATCGTTAATTGTGAGTATGCATGACGGTTGTTTTTCTTGCAAACATTTAGAATATTTTCTATTTTTATAAACGCTAAAGCATTAACGGCTTGAGCGGTGGTAGCTTAGCGGTTGAGAACATCGGCTTTGAACATTGAAGTACATTATTCGATCCTGACCACAGTCGTAACTCTGATCTAATTTAAATGTAAGTATATTTCGTTATATTTCATACTTTTCGTATCATCGTCCTGTGTTTAATAAATTCAGTTTGAAATATCAATTCGTATTGTTCATCCGATTGTCCGAATATTCTCTTACAGCAGCTGTATCAAGGATACAATAAAGGAAGTTTTTTTCGTCACTTTTTTTTAATGTATCACAAGATATTCCAAGCCCATGCAACTTCTTTAGTTTCAAAATATAATAAACATAATTTTAGAGTGTGTTCCAATACCAGCTAATAAAATAAATGTGCAAAGTATAGCCCTACGACTAGCAAAGAACAAAGACTTCTGTATAGTTATACGACGTTAGGTGTGTATTTCAAAGCAGTAATATCACACGATGCGACATGGCAAAGAAACACATAAATTCATTCATAATTCATAACCAATTCATATAACAAGTGAGAGAAGCATATAAATTGTGGGCCACTTTTCAGTTTCGATACAGACTAACACGCTTCTGTGTTATCCTATAAAATAGTACGTGAGGTTCATTTTATCTAATAACTAAGTCATAAATTATGTAATTTACCTTTCATTAAGAACTTGAATGAAAATTTTAAATATTATTAATTTCAACAAAACCATAATTGTTTTGTTGGAATTAATAATATTTAAAATTATTTATGAGTTTTTTGCATATTCAATCATTTAATATGCAAAAAAAAAACTCAACAATACTATCCCTTTTTTAGGAACATTACTTTTGCAACATGGTAATAATATTTAGGCTTATGACAATATTAAATTTAGAAACTATTACCTTTTCTTCTACCTTTTTTCAGTATCTTTTTAATATTTCCACTTCTTCCATTTTTTTTTTGCCTTAATAATGTAGACAATTTAACCTATTCTTATATAGACCTAGGAATATAGTTTAACTCAAGATACAAAAACACAATAGGTGTCAATGTCGATATTCGATTT
>BGZK01004637.1:0-12375 GCA_005406025.1 Eumeta japonica | reverse complement strand
CAAGCACCAAGATAGCAAATTCGTCTGGTTGGTGATTGAGATCGCGGCATAATCGTTCTATACCCTCAGCTAATATCATGTCCTCATCCAAGTTCTTTATATTCTTCAAATAACTTATTTAATGTGTTATCGGACACTTCAGATGTTTCTGTTACTAATTTAAATCTAAAGGAGATTAATTTGCTTACTTTGCAATAATATATCAATAGCTTACCTGTAGCTATTATATCGCTCATAGCTGCGGCATTACCATTAAGCAATACTAATGATTTCTTAAAACTACTACGCTTTATATCACAATGGTTTTGCTGGTTTTAGTGGACTTCAACGAACCTTAGCTCATCAGTTTCTATAATATAACAAATGTTTAATCAAACTTTCCAACATAATTATTTAGACCTAATGTTTTTTTAAACATAAATTAAAACATTTCTTTGAAATATATGTATACGGGTTAATCTCCAAGAACTCAGTTGGGAATATAATTACAATAACTATGATTTTGCAAAGGCAAAAAAAAAAAACAGTTTAATAATAGTAGCTATTCTGAATGCATCGAGGAAGTTGAAATTTTATGCAGCAAAAACAAATTGTGAAGAGCTTGTGTTTTCGATACATTATAAATATCAAATTAAACGCAGTGAGTATGATTATCTTTTACTAAACGGTAGAATTTTGTATGAAATTACACAGTATACTTTGGTATTTAATAACAATTTCTTGCTGCTTTTGAAATGTTGTTTTGCTTTTATATAATTAGTTCGATGCGTTTTTTAGAATAGCCAACAATGTATTCTTTAAGTGTCTACATATAAGTTTGTTGCAAAATATTCTGACATATAAACTAAGTTTGTGATTGTAACGAACTTTTAAATTATACATTACATATCACGTATATGTATCTATATATGTATGTATGCAATAATTTTTGTATGGCCTATAATCTTTACACAACTTTCTTAATCCATCTGATATAGGGGTTGAAATACATAAAACATTGTACCGAAAACGGGCTTTCTCTATTATTGACTGAGCTTTTAATATAAAATTATTCTTATAGTCAAGTTAAGTGTTTATAAGAATAACACACACATCTGCATGGTTTATATATTAGTGGCAATATTGAACATAGTAATTTTGGAATAAGATGTTCACGAAAATGTAATTAAAGTTTTCAAACTTACCATGCGATCTGTCATTATAGAATGTACTTCCTCTTGTATGCATTTGATGATGTTGTAAGTCAAAATGTTGCTGCTGCTGATAATGGCTTTCATTGAGCGTTAGCATTTAATGTTATTCCTGTGTATCTGCCATGTGTAAGATGTGTTGTGTGACCAGCGATTGAATAGATGACAAATTGCACCGGTTGCCAATATCAAAGTATCTGGCGAATGCTCTGTTCTTTGGAAGCATTTTAGGCAATTTCCATGGCGGAAAGCTTATACTAAACAGTTTACAAGCCTTATGTGTAGTTTTACGTAGCTTGGTTTTAATTTTATATTGATTCATCAATTTATATATGAATACATGTATTAGTATGAGTATCTAACTATTGGAAGTCCTTTAATACTTTATGTAATTTAGATTTAAGGATACACCAATATTGAACTTTTTAGAAAAAAATGAACTATGAATTATGGTTTCTAAATATCGTCCTGGATTTTAATTGGCACAACGTTTCCAGACCTACATTTTTCTGAAAGATATATATGAACGCAGAAATGAATAATTTTTGTATATTGTTAACTATTTTAAAGCTACATATAGAGGTAAAATTGGTAGTATATGTTAAGACCCACTATGGTTGATTGTCGTTTTTTTTATTACCTGTGAGGGATGTCTTTGGATGCTTTCTCTCGCCTAGACTTCTAATTGCTTGGAAGCTTATTTCTTCTGCCTTTTCCTTTATTTAAAATAATAATCTTTGATGCATTATTATTACAATTATTGGGGTTGTAATGTATATTTGATTCTAGGAATTAAATTGTTCCAGGATTTTCTGGTATTTCTCGAGAAAAATGCACACTCATGCACCATGATTTTATTGTTTTGCTTTTCAACAATATACAAAGGTATATCCTGTGTATGTATTTGCATATGTTCTTTGTTCGCTAGTTTTATCTTTCAAGCTCAAAAGTCGTCCAAAATCATCTGCTCCTAGTAATTATTTGCTAGTAGAAATAAATAATTCCAGTTTGTGGTTTTACAACAGTGTTGTGAAAATAAAACAAAATAATATGTATTCTTTTTCTTTAGAGCCTGAAAAAATTAGTGGCATGCCGTCAATAGACTGCGTGCAGTTGTGGACGAAAAGATGCAAATTACACTTTAATTATTAACAGAGCAAAACCGGAATTGATAATTTTTATTTTTGTATTACTTTGTGACCAAAATAATTGTGCATTGTTATGCAGCCACAAGCTAAATTCTCGTTTCAATTCCTTTCTGTTGCTATGGCATCATCGTCATGATATTTTTATACATTTGATTAACACTGCAATTACACGGTTTTGCTTTATCAAGATTTTTACATGCACTGCTTGTCAAAATTTTTTCTAAAACATTATTTTATTTATTTTGAAAAGAACAAAAAACTAAAATAGCAAAAATTAAAGGAAGCCAAAATAGTATGTATTTATAAATAAAGCGGAAAAAATGGCTAGCTGTTTTTCTTGATTGTAACTTGATATACTTCTATGAATTGAAAATTGTCGACGGTTTCCTTCCAGTTTCGGAAATTGTGAGTGTATTAGTAAAAATAGAGAGTGTGTTAAAATTGGTAAGCAAAACTTGATCTGTAACCACATTGTGAGATCTGCCAGGTGGTCCTGAACAGCTAAGTGATATTAGTTTATACTCACCATGGTGAATTTACTACAAGGTGGTCATTTCCTACAGCAGTTCAACAAATAAAAAAGCAAGTAATATTTTCTTTGGATGAAAATGACAGTTTAGTTCAAATCAATTGATAATTGATAACTAGAACAAATTCACTACAAGGTATACCTAGCTTAGTTCATTATGATTGTTTTTTCTTACTCGTTTCTTCTCATGCTGTCAAAATTGCATGCTTTGTTCTAAAAATTTCGCGTCATTTTTAATGTAAATGTTTTGTTAAAAATAAAAGATTTTGTGTAAAAGATTTTAATATTTTTAAATGGCAGAACACTTTTATACACAATTTGCCAGCAATGTATTTTTGCTTCTTAAATATTTTGGGTTTTAATATAATACAACTGGCCCATCTAGGCGATATTTAGATTTTGGCATTCTCAGGAGAATTTCCAACAAAAAAATACATTGGTTTTCAAGGGAATTTCTTTGTTGGCCTAGTTCTAAATTTCGCAGAATGCGTGAACAAATTTAATCATGAAATTATTACCATAGGTTCGATTTCTTTGTGAGTCACTGTACATGTAAGCGTTTGGCTTTTACTGCCACAGTAAAGTTTACTCAGTAAACCAACCTTTTATTTAGTCAAGTTTTCAACTCTTCATCAGTTGTAGTCAGACCGGAAAAAGTACATGTTTATTTAAACGTGCACGCCATTAAAACATTTATACGATTTATTTTGTATAACATTTATACGTTCCGCGATCTGTAACAATACAAGTTTTGTAAAATGATATAAAAAACTTTAGAACAGTGTTTGTACAATGTACATACAATGCACATACATACAAACACACCAAAATACATACACTTATATAATGTAGGTACCATGTTTAACAAAGTTGTTAGAAATTAAACCCTAATAATTGCAATGCTTTCTATACCAATTTATGGATACCTAAAACCTGCCGCAAATATTTTAGAAGAGCTTATGCCGTTACTAAAGTGATGGTTGAGTAAATTTCGTATTTACTTTGTTGTTTCTCGATTTACACATATGTATACATATTTATATGCACATATGTATGAGTTTACTGTGATTCCATGTGCATATGTGTATTTATTTATACAAAACAGACCTAAACATAAATTGAAACTACTAAAGCAGTGTTAAAGAAAGTAAACATACCTACACTCACAAACATATATGTTTATGTGAACATATATGTATGTAATATGTACATGTGTAGCTATATATTAGTGAATTAGCTTTCATAAACAATCTTTAAATCTGTTTGTATGTATGTATCTTAGAAAACGATGTTGAAAGTGGGCCTACATTAGCAGGTTTTCATGTTATTTTTTATATATATATGTAGGTAGCCACTAAACACATGCATGGATATATTCAAACCATACAAATTTCTGAATTCATACCTAACACAATCGCATAGCTTTCTTCAATATTTATTGTACCTACCTACAGATTGCACTGTTAAACTTTTTAGCAGATTGGCTAGCAAAACAAAGAGAAATTTGTTGTAATATTATTAAATGTAGCATATTCAAATAGAGACAGAGACAATGATCTACAATGTTTTTGAATGAATGAGCTTGTGTTTCATTGTGACGAAAAAATATACGCATGAATAGAATACTTGCCCATTAACAATGCAAATTAGTAGTAACAAAAATTTTGTTCCTTTTAAAACAACGAATAAATTTGTTTTGCTTAAGAGGCACATTTATTTATATAATAATACGTATTTATGTAATTTAATTATGTAATAATATAGGTAATTAATGAAATTATTTATTGCATTAACAAGTTTATCCTTTCAGTGCATTGTGAATCAAATATGTAATATGTGATATTTAACTTAATAAGTTATTCAAAATATTTTAAGGACCGTAAAAGTTATTATTAAATTATTATTGAACGTTACTAAAACATAAAAAAGTATTGGAGTATGTATATATGTAGGTATCTATCTAATCATTGTTATCAAACTCGTATGTACCCACTTGTTTCAAGTAAAACATACTTTTGCCTGAAACTCATAACAAAACGTAGATGTGTTTCTTTTATCAATATTAGTGACATATTAGGGCTCAATAATGCCAACAGACATAAAAAACAGGTCTGCTGTGAGAGCTTTTATAACAGTCCAACCAAACCTGCTTTAAGCATAATTTCCTCTGGTGGACTTCGTTATAATAAAATTCTGATAGTATCCGCAGCTTCTTTCTTTCTCTTTCTCGAACATCTATTATTTCCGCCATTTTGGATTTTATGCATATATATTTAACCATAACAAAGCTTTTATTTATTTACCAAAAGACAAATAAAAAGAAAAGGCTGAGTGGCTGATTAATATAACACCATCCATTTAGTTTGTATTTGGTGTTGTGAGAAAAAATAAAATCAACAAAGTACAACGTTGTATATGCTGGAAGGGCATTTCATGTAGTGCTGCTTTTCTATAGTTCAGCGATTACACAAACCCGTAAATAAATAATTAAATCTTCAAAGAATGTCATCTGACCGTTATCACAAGTAAGTTACATTTATATATGTATATGTAAGCGCATAACTACACCTTCGTATATCTATTTAAAATTTAGTTTGGTATATTTTGACATCTAGAAATCAGAATATCACAAGAGAAAAAAACGTTGTAAATGTTCTTTTGTGCTAGGTTTGCTGTGCTTTCCATCTGTTTATATGCCAATATTTCGTAGTAATACTTGTGAGTAGTAGTACTGAACTATTTTCGGATCTGTAAAAAAGTCTCGTTTGACGATTTTTTTCCGGGCTACTTCCAAAGTTACTGGATTGATTTGTGATTTTGATCAGCTTAAGGTATAGAATATATTCTTTTATTTGGATTAATAACCGCAATTTTACATATATGATTCCTCCGATTTCCAATAGATTTTCGTTACAAAACAGAAAAAATTTTGTCGTCAAATAAAATAAAACAAAGACACACTTTCGTGCGAGCGGAAAAATGTGTCTAATATCTAAATCATTGAGAGAATCCGAAAAGTTCTTGCCTATGTGATCATGTTTTTGTTTTAAAGCAAGATACAACCCAGTGACGAATATTCCGAGTACTGAGAAATGTAAGCCAAAGGTAACACGCAGCTTACTTCGTATTGTACAATATATATTATGTTACTACTACAGGCTGAGAGAGTAAGCTGGTTGTAGTATGCAACAGTGTAATCATTGTACAAAGTATTACACACACGTATACGTATCGTATACGAAGTATAGAAAATACTTCATTTTGGTTACAAAATTATAGCACAAAGTGCATTCGATTGTGTTTTTGGTTGTCGATGAAAAATCGGCCAAAGTAAACCAAAGGCGTGTAAGGAGTTCCGCGCACTCCGTACACACACGAGGTATGTCACACGTATTTCAGTACGTACAACACGTTCGTTATTGGGAAGTTTCGATGTTCGATAAATTATTTCACTATTATTTTCTTAAAAAATAAGAGTGATATTTTGAAATATTCAAGGGCAGCAAAGGATGGCCTGTTAGATGTTTTAAAAGTACGCGTAAAGATGCTAAAAGATGATGACTCCAGCGACTCCAGTACTATGGGCAGCATTCGAAGAACTGGAGCATTGCGTTTGCTTTGTGGTAGAGGGTAATAAAGAATATTATTCTTGAAAAATCAATCAATTAAAACGTTTTCCTTTGTGGGATAGAGGCGATCCTGATAAGTATGATCAATTTGGCAATACGGCCCTACATTTTGGCTAAAGGTCATTTGAGATGTGGATTTCTTGGTAAAGTTTGGAGTCAATATTTATGCACTGGATATCGATAAACACAGCGCTAAAGACTTGGCAGCGATAAACAATCGTGATGATATTTTACGTTATTTGGATGCAGCCACTGCTGATTTTGAAACAAACGAAAGGTCTGAAAAAATTCAAGATATTCGTACATGTTCTGAGATTGCAGATATTATCATCTTTTCAGAAAAAAGCAAAAGTTATGAAAGAAGCTGCGGAGAAAAATTGCGAGAAACGTATTAAGGACACATGAAACGTCAGCAAAAACAAGATCAAGAATTTAAATCCCGCTTCACCCAATAACATTGGGCAAATCAGGCCGAATGTTGTCAACATAAACAGAAAATTTGGTCTAGGAAATTTGCACAAAGTCGTCAGGAGACTTCTCCTTCCAACAAGTGGTTCTGCAAGTTCAGCTGGAACTGGTGCTGGTATTAAGTTTAGTGAATTAATTCAAACTGGATCAGAAAGTGGTAGTGGCTCAGTTGCCAGTTGTAAAGGCCATATTAAAAGCGAGCGGATGTTCTGGTATAGACAGTGGATTCAAAATAGGCGAAATGAATCAAATGGTCGACGAACCATAACCTCATTAAGTGGTGTACAAAGAGATTCGGAGGTTCTTTATGTTGGTACTTTTAGCTCAAATGAGGAAAACGGCAAACGAGGAAGATCAGTGGTCTATTTGAGATTGATGAAACTGGTAACTCTGATACAGATCTCATAGGTAATAAAAACGGCTTATGGCACATTATCAGATCATTTTGCAACCTGATATTCTGGCTGACAATGAGTCAAATGATCACCTGAGATCTGAAATGACATACAAAGAACTGGGCTTATTTGATCGGCCAATGTTGGGTAGTATTGCATTTCGTAGATCTGTAACGGCAGCGCTAAGTCAACTTAACAACGATGCTTGCACTGGGAACAAACTAATTCAATGCATCCCTCAACACGGACTAATTCTATGAGCTCAAAATCACGGAAAACAAGATCATTTCTAAATCTCACTGATTCCGATACCGGACGATGCTGAAACATTTAGTGACAATGACGAATCAGGATGTAGCTGGTGGTCCTATCCAACGCTTTCTTTTTGTGTATGGGGTCTGGAGGGAATGTTACCTATGGCTTTTTTTTTGCTTTGAAAAATTGACATACATATGTACATGCGTATGTGTTCTACAAACCACAAAGTATTTTTAATTTTCGTTTTATTATAGTTTCCAAAAACAACAAATTGATTTGGATACTTTGCTATTATTAACGGAAGCTGATTTAAAGTCTTTGGGTCTACCATTAGGACCGTTCCGTAAATTGAGCTTTGCGATACAAGAACGGAAAAATGCTCTAGCTAATCCTGGTATCTAAAGGATTCATATTTGTAGAAGTATATGCAAAATTGGTTTACTTTTTTTCTTTTGGTTTAATTTTAATCACAGTAATTTAATAATAAAATAAAAAGCAAAAAGTGTACATTTAACAGTAGTTACGGTGGAAAAAAAAGTTGAATTATTATTTCTGTCATATGTAATTGTCACATCCATGTATCCATGAATCTTTTCGAATACTTGAATTCACTTGTGAGTAGAAGTTGAAACTGCGAGATCACAATATATTATTACAGCCCAGCTTGCTTTATGTCCCCTAGTCTTAGGCAATACTTACAAAAAATGTTGAAAGTATGATCGTTCATGAGGTAAATTAAGAAATTCTCATACGTCATGTTATACCATATTATTTTTTGTGTTTTACAATTTTAACTTTTTATTACCATATGGAGTCATTTGCTACACTAGAGTCATATTAACTGAATATATAAGATTTTGAGTTAGAATTAAAACTAGAATGTATCTGTGGCCACAACAAAATCAGAACAAACTTTTAAAGCAATTTTTTTTAGTTCAGGGAGTTTTTTAATACGTTTCTTGTGCAGCAAAGCTCGATATTATTGTAGCCAAGTCATGCTTATTCATTATATTAATAATTAGTTTCCTTGTTAGGAATGGTGAAATTGGCTTAGGCAATTTTGTTTGCATCATCATACAAATCAGAATACATGCCTCTGAGTGCTATCAATTCATCATGGGTTCCCTGTTCGATTACCATACCCTTTTCAAAACACAAATAAGATTGGCATCCAGATTGTGGTCAACCGATGAGCAATAGTAACACATGTGCGCCCGCTTCTTGCTGCATCAATGCTTCCTGTACTTTTTCACTTTCCATGTCCAAGGCTGATGTGGCTTCGTCAGGATAAGAATCGCTTGGATTTCTTACATAGCTCGAATATGGCTATACGTTGTTTCTGCCCACCCTGACAACTGGGTACCTTTACTGCTTAACGATGTTGCATAGCCTTGTGGTAGAGTTGTGATAAAATCGTGTATGTTTGATTTTTAGCAGCTTCTATTATTTCTATCATAGGAATGTCATCGCGAAAGTTATTACCATATGCTATATTTTCGGCTATTGTACGATCGAACAATACAGGCTCTTACGACACAAGCCCCATTTTGGATCGCAGTGTATCAAATGAAAGTCAGTAGTTGGAGTATGTTCCAAGTTAACTGCACCACTAACTGGATCATAGTAGCAAGCAGCAATTGTACACAAGTAGATTTGAGCCCGAAGACCCTAATCTAACAGTTGTTCCTTTCTTTATATGCAATTGAATTTCTGCAAAATTGGAATTCCTTTTCGTGTTGGATATTCAAAGTCCACATTTTCATAGGTGATATTGCCCTCAGATTTCTAAAAATCAATTTATTTCTCTTTTATATACATATGTACTTAAATATGTATACATATATACGTATGTATGTATGTATTTGCATGTAAGTTTGCATTAAAATAACCAAATATCAATGCGTAAGTTTAGATGTAATTAACAATCTAAGCATGTAATAGCAGAGCATTCCCATAGTATTTCTTTGGAAGTCGTATTTGCGAAGAAGAATTTCAGTTCTCAATAAACCGTTGAATCAAACGGGCTACTGTTGATTTGGTTTATAGTCTTGAGATTTTTTATGTGAAATATTAAAATTACTTGCCAAACATGTGCATTTTATGTACATATACCGATGTAAATTTATCATAATAATATTATAAAGAGGTAATATTTTTATTGCTTGTTTGTTTGCGAAAAGAAACGAAACGAAACGATGAGCTTTAAAACCACTAATCCCGATTGAAAAATTCCTTCAGCAATAAATAGATAAGCCCTCTATCTGTGTGGTGTACATAGTAATGTAAGTTTGTCACGCCCACTATTCCGCCCACCCATATTAAATTACTTGAAACTGAACACACGGCCGGCGGGATGTTTCTGTTCTTATTTTGAGCAATCAACGAAGCCTTTTTAAAAAATGAAAACTTCTCCGCCTACTTTTACGCCCTCTTCATTAATTTACATTATAAGGAGATTGACTGGTCCAATTTGACAATTGCTTTTTAAACCACTGATCTCTATCTAGTATCTTAGGTCAATAGAAAATCTTGCCACGCTCACTCCTACACCCACCCTGCATGTTTATCTAATTGCTGGACTAAGACTACTATTACGATAAACGGACCGCGGGCTCCTTTATTGAATGAAACAAGAAATTAATTCAAAGTCAGAACGTCCATTGACGACGCAAATCGGGGTGTATTTGGTGTATTTTATGCGGGTTAGAATCGGTGTTTTGCGCTTGCCTGTGACGCGGAACGTATTTCTAAGCCGGTTTAGGAAATTTGTGATTCGGTTTTAACTGTTTTCCATAGCATTTTTGGCAAGCTTTTGCTTTTTCTTTGCGTATTCTTACATGCGAACGGATATGATCCATCGATTGTCCAGTTATGGCGAGTGTTATTTTGTTCTAGTTAAAGTTTGGTGAAACTTACATCCGCTGCGTGTTGAAAGGTTTATCTGTGGATTGTGCATAGGAATGCGGTTGAAGAGCTTCATTAGTCGTCCTGCAGAAATTACGGCTTCGTTTATGTTGGGAGCAAATGCCAAAGCCTGTCCTAACATCCAAGAGCCAAGATCAGTGCTTGAAACCCTTTATGTAAAATGGATAAGAATTATAAACATTTAAATTAAATTATAAACATTTAAATATATATATATATATAAATATATGTGGTGTGTGGATGTATAAAGTTCGGACAAAATGTTTGTCTGAATTGATAATTTCACTTTTTGAATATGTACATTGTTTTGTAAGTTTCTACATACTTAATAATATTTTCGTAATCAGTTTCACCATTTTGCCACAAAATGCCCCCATAATACAAAGACAGACCATATGCTAAAAGGGTGCGGCTTTGACCTAAGCCAAATACAAAGCCTCGCAATCTTAGCTTCTTTAAGCAAGCCGTATTTACTAACTGGATTTAGGTGTCTAGCGTTACGGGACGTCTTTCTCTGACCCAAACTGGCATGTACAGAACATTTGATATTGCCTCAACTGCCACTTGAGACCTTCTCGATGGCCGCCTTTCAACCATAGCATGATTCCGTAAACTTTGCTTCCAAACATATTGAAAGACATACGAATGGCACAGTAATGGTGTTACCAATGTTAAGCTACAAGAATAGATAAAAGCCAACACCATGCCAACTGACAATGACGATAAAGCTTGCATAATAATGCCCACTCTGCACCAGTTGCCTGAAAAAATTTTAATTTATTCTTTGTTTATGTATAAAATCAGATCGTCTTACGCACACAATCTCCAGCCAATCAGACATAAACCCCACGGAATTCTTTCATCATCGAAAAAGGCCTTCTTGTTTTAATAACGTACGAAATGTGGTTCTCCTAAGACGCGATGTCATTTTACTGGCCGTTAAAGGCGTATGTTTGTATTAAAGTTCCCCAACCCAGCAATTAAAACAAATTACTAGAAACATATGCAAAATAGACTCGATTGCGACTAACGTACTCATCATCAGCGTTTGATAAGATCTGGATAAGATGAGAAAAATTATTACAAAAATTATAAGCCATTCTGTTTCAAGAATTGATTTTGTTTACTTTTCTTGAAAACACAAACTACTTTTAATTTTCATATGTACATTGTGCAAGTAATCAAAGTCATATCTCATAAGAGATTCTGAAACAATTGGGTATCATGAAATTTGGCTTTGACACAATAATCGTAGCCTTAAAAAACTGGAGAAAATTCGTTTCGAGTTATTATTGTAATGTCACATTAAATTGTATACAAATTGCATATTTTATTTAAACACTTATTATATACTGTATATTTACACATTGGTCATAGATACTCTTCAGCAACATCAGCAAGTTGTAGTGCATTGAGAGGAGGGGCCATCTGGGCTTCTGCTGGGCGCTACTCCACTATATTAATTAACTAATGCTTTTTTTATTTGTTTTTTGATTTCTAAAATATCATCCAGAGATCACTTGGGTTTTATAAAATATGTGAAATTAATTTATTCAATATTTCGTTCTCCATTTACCACCCACCATCTATTGCTGGTAACACCACCATTAATTAAAAACAGATAAATAAATACAGAACAAAGGGCATCAAGTTTGGTTTTGTCACACTCTAAACTCTTCAAACAGTAGATAGTAGCTGATTTGAGTTCTAAACAAAATTTAGTGACGATATTTTTCCACATTTCTATATGCACATTCATTGAGAGTCTTGTAGTGTATAAGAAAACATCTTAATTCAATGACAACTCACAACATACGTACATATCTGTATTTA
>BGZK01004636.1:0-12376 GCA_005406025.1 Eumeta japonica | reverse complement strand
TATACATATGTATGTAATTCACAATTATCTTTTCAGACAGTGCAAAAAAAATTTCATCAAAAAATAAGATTGGTTAAACCGTTTTTAATAATTGCAAAAATGTTTCTTGTTTGTGCAAAAAGAAAAAAGCTGATAATAGTCAGCTTATTTCTTTATTCAACGCAAAAACTGAAGACAGTATATTAAAATAAGCAAGTTATGCCCAAAAGGTAACTAGCTTTGCTGTAGACAAGTTTTGCTGCCTAATTCTGACCACATATTAATAGAAGTAGTGACATTTTAATCATAACTTGTTAATTTCAAAGATACCGATTTCAGGTTTCAGCAGAAATTTGCTCGCTAGTATAACTAATTTTGGCCAACGAGAATCGAATGATTCTTTATATTTATTCTTATTGCGATTTATAATTTTAACAGAATTTCTAGACGAGTGTTATAAAAGTGAAAAAAAATACATGAAAGATAAATGAGTTTAAAAAGAATATTGCTTTTTAACTTACGATACGTCTTGCCATCATTTCCTTTGGGTGTGACAATAGTACGGGCCGCCAGCGAAGCTTTTAAAGCAGCTGCGTTTGCAGCCGGCGGCTGCTGCTGTAGCTGTTGTTTCAATGCTGTTCATTTTTCTTTGCTTTCGTTGTATAGCCGACAAAGCAACAGCTGCTCCTGAATTTGCTTCAGTCATCTGGTAAGTCTGTTGGCAAATTGCCAAATGAGCCTTTAGATATTTCTGATATATAATAATCTGTGTAATATTGTAAATAATGAGCTTGTTCGGCTGGGTGCTTGCATATAAAGAAGCACTATACTCGGCTAGCCGTGGAACGTCGGCTAAAGCATATTCGCCACCACTACCGGAGGATGCCGAGCCAATTCTGCTGCTGTTAATGGTCCAATTGTTGCTTGATTTGATGCAGATCCTGCTGTTGACAAATCTGATTTCTTAGGAACAATTTGACGATTTTCATGATCAATACAATAAGTAACAATTACTAAAAATATTAAATGAAGAATTAAAATTTTTTTTTATTTATTTAAAGTAATACTAAATTACTGACCTTCTTTATTATCAATCTTTAGCGGAGGCTCTAAATTACTTAATAAATTGTGCATGTTCATTGAATCTACTAAACTGTCAAAATGCAGGTAACAAATACCTCTGAGGTCTGAGTTAATGCATCACGACTCCAAAACTTTACTAATTTTTTTTGCCAAATCAGGTGCATGTAACGTAATTGCTGTTAAACTCCCTCTTCATTAGTCAGCACATCCAAATTTCGTAGCATGATTTCTGCATTGTAGATGTAGAGTTAGGGATGTTCATTTATATATGTACTAGCAATTTTGTTTTAACAATAATAATGATGTATATTCAAAACTGAGATTACAAAACTAAGTTTGTTAATAAAACTATTTTGTAATTGTATTTTAGAAAATTTAAAAATTTTTAGTTTTTATACTTTTAGTGAGAATGTTGCTTATCTCATCACTGCCTTCACCACCACGTTCACTTTCTTCACGGGAGGCATAGCACTTGAAGCAATTATCACGCCTTTGAAGTTAAACATGCCACACTTAAAATGGAATAACAGAACAAATTTAAGCCTATTTAAATTATGAAAAGTTTCTCGATACTCACCTTGCCACAATACCAATCAATAGGATTTGATTTACTTTTATTTGACTGTAATGAATGACTATATTGCAACGTTGCACGACACGCACCCTGTAGTTGTAAAGAGCCCTATAGTGTGTAAAGAAAAGACAAAAACAAAAATCACCGATTAGTTAAATTCAATTCAAAAGTAAACGTCCCACAGACTATACAAGTCACCGGTTTGCTGGTCGTATTAATCAATCGTACTGAATTATTTTTTTGTTGTTGTTGTTGTTTTCTAGTGTTTTATTTTGCCATGATTTTCAGTGATACCATTTTACTTCATCTTAATTGTGGCTTAGATGATGGTACATCCAACATTGCATGTTTTGTTATTAGTACGTCTTTGAATTTGTAAAAATGTATGTTCAAAGTAAAAAAAAAATTCTTCCTATTAATTAGTCAAATCCATACGATGAATATAAGAAAATTTTAAATATCTTCACGAAAATTGCTAAAGATATAAAGAATAATAAGTCTTCCTTGATTTAAATTTGTTTTTGTATTAAATATAATTATGCAAACGAACGAACAAGTTCGAAATAGAGAAAATGACGGTTAATGCTTCTATTCTTTTTCCATATTAAATCACATCTACATTTGTTTTCATTCTTGTTTTAAGCGTGGTTCAAAAGTTTTTAATTTATATAATTTAAGCCTCACTTATAAAAGCCCTAGTGGCGTATTTTTTGGTTTGTTTTGTGGATGTTGATCAATGGCCAGTTTTCTAATATTCTGAAACGGGTTTAGTTCCATCGTTTTAAAATGTTCCCACATCCAAGGCATCTAATTTTAAAACCATCCTAATATAGTCCAAGATCATGGCTCACAACAGCTTTAGAGAAAGTTTACAAATGAAAGATTTCCAATATTTTAAATATTTATTTTAAATCACTCACTGCACGGTGGCTGACAGAAGAAGACTACTACAAAATATTTTACATAATATTTAATTAAATTTTTCCATTGGGTAGCAAATGAATTCAAAGCTAATTTTAATATAAAGCAAATATTGATGCGCCAAATAATAACATTCAATATCACAATATGTATATACATATGTAGAGCGTGGCATATAAGAAAATGTATTTTATTTTCATCAACAATGTCAGTTGTCAACAGTCAAAAAAAAAATGTCAAAGTATTTTCATTCAGTATTATCATCATCTTTATGATTACAATTGTATATTCACTGTTCATAACCCATTTTGATTTGATTTATTGTTTGTTGATACCTGGTTATTTCCATCCAATGTGCAGCTTCATCAATCGTATTAAACTCGACGAATGCAAAACCACGTGATGCACCTAAATAATTTGAATAAGAAGCAAATACAAAATGTTTTGTAAAATCAACAAGTTTTTGTTTTGAGGTGGTTTTTTATAAAAATTATTGTTGAAAGGGGGAATTTGATTTTATTTGGTATAATGATGCAGAGCGTAGTTTCATTTTTTTAGCTTTAATACTTACGTTGAGAACGCTTATAATTAATTTTTTTTAATTAGTATTCACACATTTTGAAACCTACCTGTAGTACGTTTACGTATGAGACGTATTGATGCGGCAGCCATTCCCACTTATTATTAAATAATTTTTAATCTAAATTAAAATTTTAAGTTATGTATTATTTAGTTTGTGAATAGTAAGAAAATAAATTACATCAGCCTCTGTAATTTGTGACTGTAATCCCAATACTATTATGGTATTCGAAGGAATTTTGTTATAATATTACTCATAGTGTCGTCACTATCCTCACTGTCTCGATCAGCAGAATTATAACGCCTACTACTTCCGTTTCCACCATAACGACGGCTGTCTCTGTTTAATAATAATATTGCAAATATTACTGTATAATTTCTCTTATAGAAAACATATACCTTCTATCTCGGTTTTCGTAGTCGCGATCTTGATCGCGCCCTTTCTCTCGCGATCTTTCGTTCCAATAGCGATCACGTTCATCTATATATTCACCGTCATTATTTCTTGACCGATAATTACTATTCCCACCACCGCTTCGAGAATAGCCACTACCATTTCCACCATAACTTCTTTCATCTTGGTAGTCTTGATTAATTATCTCACGATATAAATCATTATCATTACTGTTGCCACGTCTATGGTTACGATCGAGATCTTGACCGGTACTGCGTTTGCTACGATAGCTTTGTTCTCTTCCGCGATCCCTATTTTTTAATATAGCTATTAAAAATTATTACAAATAACAATGACATTAAATCACCTTGATCGAGAACGCGAACGGCTATAGCGGCGATAGTTTCCTCCACTACTACCGCCATTACGATGACGCCTAGGTGATACACTGCGTGAACCTATAAGATTTTATATTTTCAAAATCAAGCAAAAATCTAAGGTGTAAATTACTTTGAAAATTGCGAATGGGGTTTAGCAAAATTTGATACAAAATTTTGGATGCATAACTTTAAGACAAATAATTAGTACCTACATATTACATTAAATATTTTTATGAACTAAAACATTTGTAACTTAATTTTCAAAGGCTTGAAAAAATTACTTTGCCGTTCCTATCTAAATGACCAAGCTATAAAGAAGTTTATATTATAAAATTACTCTCCCTCCCCTTATTCAAATTGTCGTTTACTGGTATTAAAAAACTACTTTTTTGTATTTTTAATATTTAAGGTCCAAGGAAATCAATAAACCCTTTCAAATTACTATTGCCGAAACAGGTGAATAAGAGCACATTTTTTAATGTCGATGACGACAATTGGAATAAGAGGGAATATATAATTATCGTCCATATGACGCAGATATAGGTATCTTGAAGTCTAAACAGAAAACAACTATAAATTCCAATTGCCTTAAAAATTAATTTTGAATGTAAATTGTTTGTAAACTTTCATTATTCATTTCATTTCAAATTAACACTAGACTTTTCTGAACCAAATACAGATAAATAAAGTTTGTCATTAACATTCAATTGTAACCCGCAGAAAGTGTAAAGCATTAAACACATTCGATACAGCATGCTACACAAGCACCGATTGCATAGATAGAATACACACATTCATATGGTAACAATTATTTTAACGACAGCACGAACACCGTAGTAGCTGTTAACTTGGATTTAATGCTATTTCTTTGGCGACAAAAGAGATTACTGATTTCACTTTAATAAAAAGTGAATAATTTATTAATATTAAAGATATATTTTGTGAATAAATAATATATGAATAACAAACACGATTTTGTATAGAAAAAATGGAAAAAGTAATTCTAGTTTATTTTTGATAGTGCAGTTGACACTTCCAAAATAATTAAATTACCTAGCTGACTTTTGGGCTACATATATAGCTAGCTACATTTGCCTTTGGTGTTCGTGTAGTCTGCTATGTTGAATGTGTTTAATGCTAAAATGGAATACGTTTTTTAAAATACACCAACCACAATAAGAGGATTATTCCCACTTACTGTGGTTGGCGTATTTTAAAAACGTATACTCAAATTAATAGACAAATGAATATGTTCATTTTTCTCTTTTGTCTATTACAAACTGTCATAGACTTTTTTCAAAATACGCCAACCACAATAAGGGGTATTAATTATTTTGCTTTTAATTTAAAACAAATATC
Organism: Eumeta japonica; assembly: GCA_005406025.1. Classification (NCBI taxonomy): domain Eukaryota; kingdom Metazoa; phylum Arthropoda; class Insecta; order Lepidoptera; family Psychidae; genus Eumeta; species Eumeta japonica. Next base: position 7,107 of record BGZK01004636.1, on the reverse strand, counting down.
GGTGGGAAGAAGCTATTGATAGCTTGACACAAAACTATCGAATATCGCGACCATTGATAGTCGTATAGCTACATCACTTTAGGATTGTGTGATCGTGATATAGCAATCGAGTTTTAAGCTTTTGACCACTACGACATCAAAACCAATGTTTTCGGCGCCTCCAAGTTTAAATTACTTTTAAAATCATACAAATTTGTAGAAGTGGATATTTTTCTATGTTTAAAAGCTAGCAAAGAATCGATGGAACAATATCGAGAAAAATTTATCTTTCTAAATTGTATTCATAATACATAGACGCATACATATATTTCCATTAAATTTTAACTCCATCCCTGGAGACTGAGATTTCTTTCCATTCATCATTGACGTTTCGCTTTTAGCTACGTGCGGTTTCGCTTTCATTTTACTCCTTAAAGCCGACTAATTTCCAATAATTCAGCATACATGTAATAAAATGGCGACTTACGGCGATCCATCTGTTGGAAATTTTTGTTCGTTTTGATGTACTTCAATGGCTATACTCTAATTTATTTTTTTATTTAATAATTTTTCGTTACAGAAGTTATTTTAACAAGTAATAAATAATATTCACAAAATTTTAATAAAGATTTTTCACAAATGAAAATTGATTTTCTTCTGGCTTTTTGTACACAGTTGTAAAGAAACGTATTAATCATCGTTGCATTACTAGTAGTATGAGCTAAAGTGAATAAAATGACATTTCATAAATTTATTTTGCTTTCTTGTCGAGAATCAAATTTTTATTCTACTATTATTACAATAATTAATTCGATGTGAGTTGTATGTTAAATAAATTCAAAATTTTTAGTTATAAGGGAATGCACATGAGAGTAAAGTTTTATTGGACATTAGAAAAACTATTTCGTCCTTTGCTCGCTATGTGGCGAAAACATCAAGGTGATTTCACAGCAAGGAGACTCATACATTACAACAATAAAACCGCAACAAGTTACTTTTGTAGAACGGAACCAAAGGCGAATCTATGTAGTGAATTTGCGTGGGACGGAACCAACCTTTAAGTGAAACACAAGGAATTGACAGTTTCATGGAAAATTCAGAACAAGGCATATGCATCCCTACAACAATAAAAGGACCTCAGGGAATGGGGTGAATTCAAATACCCAAGCTGTCAAAATTATCCATTTGAAATTTTGCAAACAAAACCACAATATGTGAACAAAATTTGACAACTTGGGTGGAAAGAATTGTGATAAATTCGTCAAAGACTCCACTTATAATAAATTTGCCTTGGATAGTTTGACTTAAAGCCAGCTGGTAAGCATATGGGCTTAAAGCGCCACCTTATAGTGAATTCACCTTGTGTTAGTCCATATGCTTATCAGCTGTTTCTTCTTGATTCAAAACTAATTGTTTGTCAGTGTGGTTTGGCTTACTCATACCTCAGATATAAAAAGTAAAAAATATGTCCCACTTAAATTTGTAGTAGTTTATTAGTAGTTCTTGAAAATTCTGATAAAATTGTTCAGGACAGAAGCACAGGAAATTATGCTTGTTGTAAAATATATTTGAAAACTATTTGAGCAGAAGTACAACTTTGAATATGTACATAAAACTGATAAGAAGTTCCCTCACTTAACCCTGTTGTAAACAGTTTGTTGTGCCCTACAAAATTAATTTTAACAATATGGGTGGAAAAAGTTATTTTGTGATTATTACCAAACGTTATATGAAAATGACAAAATGTGCATAGAACTCATAATGATGGTCTACAACATAAAATAATTAAAACTTCTTATATGAAGATGTTTGAAGGTAAGAGCATTCTTTTGGTACTACTTATGGATGTAGATAGTTTTATAAAACAGTCACAATTTAATATGTTTGTGTAAGTGCAAAATGAACTGCTGAAGTTTTTAAAAAAATCGAAACATTTCATTTAATAAACTATAATGTATACATGTTGCACGGATAGTCAAATAAACAGATTACAAAAACTACAAAATAAGGCAATGCGGTCTATACTAAAATTCAATCGTTTTACATCAATCAAATACATGTTAAATACACTAAGATGGATGAATATAAGCCAAAGAATGGAATATAACACATTAATTTTTATAAGAAAAATGGAGATGGGAGATGCATGAGACTACTTAAGAGAACAACTAAGATATGTTGGAGATGTTCAACCGTACAACCTACGAAATAATCATAATTTTAGATTGAAGCAGTCAAATACTATGAATATGCAACGATCTTTATTTTACAAAGGACTCAGAACCTATAATATTCTTCCAAACTATGTAAAAAATGAAGCAAACAATAATATTTTAGAAAAAAGGTAGTTGATTTTATTAAACATGTTAATGAAACTTGAGCTTAATGAGAAAAGATGATGAAATGTAATTTAATGAAATGTAATGAAAAAGTATTTAAAATACTCCTAATAAATAATAATAATTCTTGTAATACATTTCCCCAATGACACAGTGTTGTCCACATGTACAGCATTTGTAAATGCATCCATTGTAAAAATGACAGACACATATACAATATGTATTTCAGCAACGAAAAAATTAGTTTAAGCACCATATTTCTTCTTTCTTCTTACAGATCCACGTAGTCTTTATGAAGAAGAAATCAGAAAGCAACCATGCATTCGATTCTTTCAGAACTTGTGCAAATACGATTTGTATTGCCAATATACCCATTTCAACGAGGATCAATTACGACAATTGAAGGAAATTGCAGCAAATTTTAGTGTCAAATCGAACTTAAGACAGTCAAAAGGAAAGATGCAATACTGCCTTGGAAAAATTCAATTACAAAAGAAATTTGAAGCTATTGCCAACGAAATTGCCACCATCATTAAGACGTTTAAATTTAAATAAATTATCGAAACCTAATATAATAAATAAATGGGGGTAAAATATAGCAGGTTGAGAGAAAGTAATAGTTTGTTTTTCATGTATGTAGTTTAACACGAATCATTATTATTACGACAACAATTTTATCACTTTTTCCATAGCATTTTCAATTTTTATATTGAGATTTAATGATTTGCTAAATTCACTAATGTAAGATTTACAATCAGTACCACTTAAATTTACAATGCGTGGGTCAGTTAAATGTGCCAAAAGGAAATAAATTAAGTGTTCTGAAATGAAAAAAGTTTATAGTAGTGACCGAACACAAGTTTAAATATAGGTAGTTATTTTCTTACCAAAATTTCGATCTATTGCAAAATATAAAGAGGTGTTGCCACTTCTACGATCACCAAGTTGCAAAATTCTTTGTTTTAATTCATGATTAGTACCTGCTGCTTTTTGTCTGTTGCCATATGTTGGCATATATGTTCATAATAATTTTTAAACTGTTCTTTCAATACAACCTCATCTGTCTCTAAATCGTCGACGGGTCGTTTATAAAACACTTTCTTCACAAGACGATCATCTAATACATTTATTAAACGTTCCGCCAGTAAGTAACGATCTTGTATTACAGCCAGATGCAAAGGTGAGTAGCCATCATCATTCAACATCAGAAGTAGTTTTAAGTCTATATGCTTCATTAGCTGATCCAACGATGCTACAGTTATGTCATTTAATATGGCCATGTGCACAAGAGTATTCGAATCAGCATCTAGAGTGTTGGGATTGAGGCCATTTTCCAATAATAAACTCACAATTGAAGGATCGCAAGTATGAAGAACTGCTAATTGTAATAAGTCCTGCAATAAATTTTTTTTTTTTAAATTTTAACGTTAAGTAAAAACTATATAGGAATTTTAGATACATCATTAATTTAATGGCAATTTAATCCATTTTACAAATCATGAGCATATATAATTTTCAAATGGTTCAACATAATTCAAATACCTACTTACCTCATCATCATCTGTAAGGATATCGTTAATATCTGTGTCCTTACACGCTCGCCATTTTAAAATATGCAAATTTAATTTATTTATTTGATTTCTAACAACAGCATCTTGAATAGGCCTAAAATGAGGAAAATTTATTTTTTTTATCAAATATTATTTATTCACTTACAAAAGACCATTTCTAGTGGTAGACATATTGTTCAATTTCCATTGAATGAATTGCTGCTGTATCTTCAAATATATTTACGACATCTGAATTACATTCGGAGATGCACAATGAGTTATTGCGTTGCCGTTTAGAATGTCTGTGTTCAAATTTATTGATGGTATTTTTCAGAATAGATGTTATAGGGCTGTTTATTTTGGGCAATTGCTTTGCACGAGATTCTTTATTAGCTTGTGGTAGAAACTTTTCTTTTCGTTTCTTTTTACCTAAATCTCTGTTAATACTTTTAATATTTGGAAACTACTTTTACATTCATATTGGGAACTTGGTACCGTTTTATCTTGATCAATTGTTACATGATCGGTTTGAGTTTCAACTGTCCTGTATTTAATTGTGCGATGATTGTTAATAACTTCTAACAACTTCTTTTTGCAATTCACTATCAGGAAAGCTTCATTAAAGCAGCAAATAGTTCTTTGTACTCCAATATCTTACTTTTCCGTTGTTGGTAAACTTCTGGTTTTGTTGTGATGTTGGCTCAATTTTTATGTCTGCCTTTATAATTCCACTGTCTGAACTACATTTGCTTAAAGTGAACACAGAGGTGTCTTGGCGGCACAACGCGTATTATGGAAAATTTATTTGACACTATTTTTCCTTGTTTAATATTTGAATCTATATTTTTATTAGAAATATTCATATTTTGATCGGTTTCACTAATCAATTAATTAATAATATATAAAAATTTAAAAAAATATATGTATACACTGAATTGACTTTTTTGGTACATCCCCACGTTAATTATAACATATGGCTTCCAGCCGAAGCTACATTACAAAATATAAATAGATTTGATTTACACAGTGCGTTTGTTATTTTTAAGCAAGAAACAAAATAAAAAAATAGTACAGCCACTTATTTTGAGTCTTGTAGAGCAATAAATTTACATATTAATATAAAGAGAAATAAATTCAGATATGCAAAGAATTTTTGTAAATATTAATTTGAGTACTTTATATTACTTGAATCACATATTAGCAAAGAGTACTTTGTGCTTTTCAGATTAATGCATGCATATTAACAGCACTCTATATTAAAAAATGTACTGCCAAGTCTAAATTATTCTCATTTTTATATATTTTTGGATTTATACCACAGGCACATATTTCTGTGTTCGCAAGAATGGTTCAGATTCGTCCAGCTATATATTTAATTTTTTAGATAAATAAATATTTTAACATGTCAGTGTTACAATGTTCTTATTGCTCATTAGAAATAATAGACGGGACTTTTACATTGTGGAAACTGTGGCGGTGATGTACATGTTAAATGCTTGAGGCATGCAGCACACCGGAGACTTGTTAGGCGATGTGTTTTTCGATTTTACATGTGAAATGTGTGCAAGAGCAGTTTGATAAACCATCTACTTCTAAAGCTAAACAATGTAATATTGATGGAGCTGGCGTACAGGAAAAATTTGTGCGCCAACGAATGCCTTGGTTAATAATAATAGCAATAGCTTTGTACAATTTGTCAATTAAATCAAAGGCTTAAGTAGAAATGGATATTTTCATTGGAGAACACATATTGTAAACTTCATCGATAAAAACTGGGACTTTTTGTTTGATCCCTCAATGTATGTAAAATTTGTTTGATAATACTGATTATCATCTTCTATGGCTACTTTGAACATAAATACGTATTCTACAATAAAACGACGAAAAAATGGACTAGCTCAATATCAGGCTCCTTGTCACATAATAGTCCTAAATATTTTACGTCTGGTCAAGAGTTATTCGAGACTGGATGGTGGAAGTTGACTCACATTAATAAGACGCCGAAATATATTTTTAATTTGTGTAAGTTTTAACTCTTTTTAAAATTTTACAAGAGTCTGGAAATGGAAATCAAGATGTCTGCTTTCCACATTGCTGTTACATGCTTTCTGCCCAGCTTTTTTATGTTATTTTGCTTATATACTCTACTTTGCAATAGAATTAGCTCAGAAATGTTCAAGCGAACTTGCACAAACATAAACCAATTTTATTTGCATTGCTAAATTGTTTACTTTTCATAAAAACTTCCAAGTTATTTTTAGAATTGCTAAATAGCAAATAATATTTTAGGAAATTTACTTTCCTCAAATGTTAAGAAAGGTAAAATATACTTACATGTATCTAATTAATTTCAGATGAGCAGGAATGCCTAAAACGTCAACAAATCCGACAGGAAAACGACAACACGATGACAATTATACAAGCGATACATCCACAAATGATGACATAAAACGTCTTAAACGTAATGAATCTGATGAAGACTTACTACTAACTGATTCATGCAGTCGTACTATGTAAGTTAGACATTTTAGAAAATCATGAAAGGTTATAAAGAAAAAATTTTATTAGTCCCTACATGGGTCGGAAACCTAAAGTGGCTAAACCTCTTAACGTTTTAGATGATGATTTATTAAATAAACAAAGTTGCAATGCTCTGCCACCACTTGATGACCCTGTTATGCCTCTTAATACAGTTCAATCGAATTTAATGGATTTCTTAGCCGAAAGTCTTGCAAGTGATGACCTGAATATGTTCAATTCATTGCCGAATATGGCACCAGAGCCATTGGTGTACAATGCCGGAAAAGTGATATCTTACCGTTCCTGGAAGCTCATAATGACAATGCACACTTCGTTGATAATTCATCGTTAATAAAGTCTGAACCAATGGACTTAAATGGGCATTTGTACAGTGACTTTAACGCGCAAATGCTACTTAATGAAAGATAAAGAGCACACATCCAAGTTCGACATTTACTTTAGACCAACAACAGTATTTTAGTAATGTTTCAGGCAATCAAAGAGTTGGTATAACCAAAACATACAGGATAACATGAACCAAATGTAAGTATGTACTTACTTATTTCTTCTAAATTCAAGATTAATATTGCAGTTAGTTCCTTTTTTAGAAACTTGTGCAAACATTATTAAAAAATCAACATTTATTTACTTTATCTGTTTTGGACATCTATAGCCAAAATGATAGTTCTTTGCAAATAAACTCGGAACTATCAATGACC
>BGZK01004635.1:0-12384 GCA_005406025.1 Eumeta japonica | reverse complement strand
TTTCACTCATATGTTAAGATTCATATTTTGCTTTCTTTATGCACAAAACAAAACTTCTTTAATCGTAAGCAAAGCACTTTATAGCGTAAATAAAATATGACAAAAAGAGATATCATGTATTATATAAATCTGTGCATTTTACTTACGCACGGAGTTTTGTACTTTGTTTTTCCATTCGGAAATATAAAAACCTGATTTCAATTATTTTAAAGTCAGTTTTAACACCTCTGTATACTTTGTGATTCTATTCGCAGGCACTAAATTTTTACTGAATAGTATTCTTTGTGTTGAAAATTGGATGGAGTAAAGTAAATTCTCATGAGAGAGTAAAATGTGCTACTCTGCAGTACCAGAATTTTTCTGTAGTTTTCTCTAAAACTAAACGGTGTTTTCTTTGAAGTTTATATGTTCTAAAAGCTGCTCCCTGAGATCTCAGATTACATTTTTGTATTTGTTTCTTTCCTTAAATATGTAAACAAAAAATCAATTTTTGAATTTCTTTTCTTTGCGATTTTGATGTAAAAAAAGAGTTTTTTTGATTCTATATGTTCACAATTTTAGTTAGAGGAAATGACACCAAGAACCCAAGGACTCAGCAACAAAAGGATTTGAGATAATCAACCAGAGAAAATCGTCAGTTTTTGACAAAAATGACGAAAATGTTGAATGACTTGGAGCAAAACTGGGGCACTTGTCTTTTATCACAGTGGTCATGGTTTATCTTGTTAAGTGTGATGCAGTTTAAATCTTTAAAGTATTCTATTTTTGTTTGGATACCTACAAATTGGCCCACTCATTATCGTGCTTAGGTTTATGTGCAGTTTGGAGCCTTATTATCATAATTCTAAACTTCCACTTAAATAGCAAAAGGTTTTTTTAAATTTTATTTATCCGCCTGTCTTGTAGTATTAACCATTACGTGCTTGGCATCCATAATATCGGCCACTATCCAACAGAAATACATGCATATAAAAAAAAAATACTTGTACTTCGTGTAGAAAAGTAAAATTTCTACTTAAAAAATATTAGACTTTTTCTTATTACTCATCCATTTTATGAGAAGATATTCACTACTTTGTTTCTAAGCCAGGGATGTTAAAATGAAAATTAAAAAGAAATTGTTCAGAATCTAAAGGCACGAAAAGAAACGGATATGTAATTTTTAACAAAATGATTTTATGCATATGTACTCAAAGGTATATATCGGTAACTAAAGGCAGCAACTGCACTTTTAACAAACAAAGATATTTTTATATATAAACTATTTTAGAATCGAGGATACAATAAAAAATTACAAATTGTTTGAGAAAAAGGTATTATAAAGTAATTGCTTCTTTTCTGTATCTTATTCGAAAAGTTTCTGAATCGAGAGTTATAAAACACGTTCATCGTTTCATGATTGGTAAGAAAAATAAAAGCGTTTCTGTATATGCCTTCGAAAACGGGCAGCACTAATTACGTCTTTATTGAAAATTCCCACTGCACAGCTGTCAAACCTGACAAACAAATCAAAAGAAGAAGTTAAGAAAAAAGTGCCATTTAAAAGAAGAAAATACAAAAAAAAAAAAATTAAATCAAAACACAGAGAGAAAATATATAAGCCTTGGATTTTGATGGTGATATAAAAGTCAAATATTTTAAAAATTGTGTTTATCAGCTGTTTTATATCAAATCCTAATAAAATAACATAATAGGTGTGTCTGTGTACTTTTCCAGTAGTGAATACTCAGTAAATTTTTGGGAGCGCAAGACGAAAAATTGGTCTGTCGGCTGATAATATGTCGCAAGCAGACGGTATCTAGTGAAATCTTAAGATAAGAGCTGATCCATGAGTAAACAATTGAAATAAATAAGAAAAAAATTGAGCATATGTACGCAAAGTTCTGCCGGTTTCAATCCACTTACGCCACGGTCGCACTGTATATTTGTACGTTTCTGGCATGAAGTAAAATGTTTTGTTTATTATAATCCCTAAAACCAATACAATTCCAACCATTTGTCTCTGACACTGTTAAATTTAAATTTTTATTTTGTTTTATAAAAATATTTCATTCAAACAGCTGTTCACACTATGTAGTTGCAAAATCTTATTAAAGAAATTCCTCAAATTTCAATTATCAAAAATTCTCGTTTTGGATCTCTCGCTGCAAGAGATTTGGTGTACCAGACAGACCTAATGTAAAGGGAATGCAAGAATGAAGAAAATGTTACTTATACCACTTTCAAAATCAAGGGCTCCTATAATTATTTAATAAATTATTTATGCTATCCGGGCCATCTTCATTTGAAAGAATGACAAACAAACAAATAAGAAGTTAGAAAAAATTGTCGAAAATATGCTATTTAAAAGAAGAAAAGTTAAAACTAAAATAAGTAGTGAAAAAGTTTATAATTAATTAATAAATTAGCACGTCCTTTTTAATATTTATTTAATTTTATTTTGTATGGAATCATGTTACATAGTCGTGGACAACGGTGTACAAAGCTTCAAAATCGGACTACAAATGGCGACACTATGAACAAAATACTAAAAGAGCGGTATTTGTAGGCGTGACAAAAATTTAAATAAATGTTTTTGAATTATTTTTAATCCCATAGGGTGACTGATCCAACCTTTATTCCCAACCACTCTAATGTGCATCTATATTATTTCAAAGCAATCACAAGTGCGCTCAATTATACAGCTCTGATGGCGACTTGTAAAACAAATTATCACTCTTATGTGGAATAAATAAAAGAAAAAAAAACATCATCAATATCATTTCAAGTACACATATCAGAAATTTTCAACAAAAAACTAAATATTTTTTATTAAGAAGTTTTCAGCATAAAAGATGAGATGAAAAGGTTGTACAAAATGCCTAAAGAATAAAGCTATAACAAGTTAAAGATGCATAAGATCATAGGGAAGTAAAATCACAAAAATTCTAGCACTTAAAGTTACAAAAAAAAGGAACAACAACAACAATACTGAGGATTTACGTATTTACTCATTCAAAGTTATTTATGTGTTTTATCTACTTGAATGTTAGTATATGTATTAAATAAACAAAAGCATATATTGTTTAGATTTCAATCGAGGTGACCAAACAAGTACATATTTCTTATATCAGGTAAAATGCACTTGAGTCAGGTACAAACAAGTTCATAGATGCATAACGTTTGCAGATGAAATTTTAAAATACGCAATCAACTTTTATGGCACAACATCTGGCAGAGGCATAAGAATTCACACAATAATGTTTTTTACTTGACACTTTTTACGAAACACGTGCACAGTTTTTGTTAGTTTCACGAATGCTAATTCATCAATGAATGGCGGGACTCGAATGAAATGTGCCACTTTAGTTTGATAATTAAAGTCGGGTCACATAGAATACATCGTATGTCATCCATGACTTTCTTTAACTGACGGATGTCAAAAATAGCCAAAACTGATTTATTAGTCATTTGAGCAATTATTTTATATTTTCTGTTTTCAATACAGAGACGTATTAAATGGGGTAGCCTTCATAAAGATGCTTTACAACACCAAGTATTATGACATATCAAAAAATTCTGTCTGTTGAACAAAATCTTATCATGTAAAGGCAAAATGTATTAAGTGATGGAAAGGGTACGGATGCCAAATTTGATAAGCGGTCGGTAGATGTTTACTTTTCTAAACCATTTGAGAAAACTCATCACACCAGAGCTGTATTTTATAGTTAACAGTGGCAGCATTGTCATTATTAATGAAGGTGGCTACATTTTTATACAATAAATTACAAGAACAACCAATGAGCCTCACAAGTGTTCAAGTTGTTTTGTAGATGTTGTAAAATCGCAACCATCTGTTTGTTATTTATATGTCACTCAGCATTAAAAGGATTTGTAACAGACTTTCGTTCTTATTTTTGGAATACAAAGATGATTTCATAATATTTGCATTACACAAAGTCGTTCTACTTTGTATTACCATGTAAAGGCACCGTAAGAAACATGTCGTAAATCGGTTTAATGTTATTTATTCCCTTGACGGAGACATATTGAATGGAAGAGCGCTTATAAGAAAATAATTTGAAATTCAGCTAACTTATGTCTTTTCCGTTAACGGAAACATATGGAATGGAACAGCGTTAATAAGAAAACATTAGAAAGTCAGGTAATTTTCATTTTTCGATACACGGAGACATATAGAATGGGAACCACGTATAATAAATAAATTATGCCAAAAGTCGGCTAACTTTGGTTTTCTATTGGCAGAGACGTATTGAATAGAACAGCGCTCATAACAAAACTTGTAAAAAGTCAGGTAGTTTTGGTTTTTCTATTCACGGACATATACTGAATGGAACAGTACGCAGGAGAAAATATTTCGAAAGTTGACTAAATTTTTTTTCTTTCGTTAATGGAAACGTATCGAATGGGCCAGCCGTCAAAAGGCAATAAGTCGGCTAAATTTCATTTATTCCGTTGACGTATGGAATGGGACAGCGTTGATAAAAAACATGTAAAAAGTCAGGTATCTCGTTTTCCATAAACGGAAACATATTGAATGTAACAGAACGCAGAAGAAACATGTCGAAAGTTGGTTAACTTTTTTTCGTTTACGGAAACGTATCAAATTATCGACCTATTGAATGGAAAATATGTATTAAATGTTTTCAATTCTTTGAACTTTTATATATATCACAATATTTTTTTTAATTTGTTTGTCGGATGTAAGCTCATTTCTAAATTATTGCTTGTGATTAATACAAAAAAAAAAACTAAAAATAACTGCTGGTGTTCAATAAAATGTAAATATAAACAGAGAGTATAAATAGAGTTCATGGCTGAGTGGCTTAAGCACCACTACAAGAAGTGCAGGGTGCTGATGATTATTGTGGCGCATATGAAACAGCTGGCTGCCCCAATAATTTAGAAATGAGCTTGAGCCGACAAACTAATTAAAACTGTACGAGAAAACATGTATTGAAACTTTGCTGTCAGTTAAAAATTCAGCAGGAATCGTACAACAGATTCTAGACGATTTTCAAGTAAATTATAAATATTATCATCTGCTAAATTATTATAGTTTATTGTTGAGCCAGCTGGACAGGAAGGACCTACGATCACTGGTAGAGGCACTGGCAGGCCACTATACCTGCAACAAGCGCCTACATAGAATGGGCCTATCTGGTACAGACAAGTGCAGATTCTGCGGTATGGAAGAGTCAATCGAACACTTGATCGCAGACTGCGTGGCACTTGGACATAGAAGGTACAGAATACTCTATACAATCGAGGAAGCGGACTTCTTAAAACTCCCACTAAAGGAGCTACTGCAATTCCTAGACGTACTAAATCCGGTAGGGCCAGGGATGCACAATAGATCAACTATGGCCGAAGTGCGGCTGACTGGTCGTATCCCATGACGATACAATACAATTGTTGAGCGATTATCGACAACTCAGCTAATAAGTGACAGGATCAAATTACATGACCAATGATAACACTGTATTAAGCATAACTTTATCAAGTAATGATAACATATATATTTCAAAAACATACATCTGTACTACGATTCTTCGGGCGTTATAAATCTTGGGTTAGTATTTTTGTTTTGTGTTTGAATGTAATACCATCTAGACTATAGTTTCGTCATCGTGGTAGTAAATTCAGCCTAGAGATGTGAAATAGATCATTAAGTTTAGACGTAGATAGCTCACCAAAGCCGGATATTATAAAAGCGTTGCCCATAATTTATTGCGCTTGACACCCAAGGAGTTATACGAAAGAAGATGCAATACCATTTTTCTTCTTTCTGCCATTCAACCAGCGATATTAGTTTGTCGGCAGATTTACTGGACGATGATTAGCATTAAGTTTCTTCAATTTGTCTATGGGTTGGTCGGGGAAGTAGTTTGTTCGTCATTTAAAACGACGAATGTAGGATCTAACAAACTTTCTTAAATAACTTTGTGGATTAATCCTAATATCTTTCCTTATTCCAGTTGTCGTCATCGACATCAAAAATATGCACTTGTTCAACTGTTTCGGCAATAATTTAGTGATTTTGAAAGGGTTTTTAATTCCCTTGAACAAATATCTATAAAAAAGTAATTAATTTTTTCCAAATACCAGTCGCATCAGTTGCTGGTGTCGATGACGACAATTGGAATAAGGGGTATTGATTACACAACAATTTCCGACTTACTTATGTTATGAAAATCACATGGTGATAATCACATGATATAGAATATCATGCCCTCATCAAATTTAATTACCTGGTCTTTTTATTCTTAAAATAATATTACAATTTCTATTAAGAAACTTTACAACTTGCCATCTTTTGCGTTTGTATTGTTGACACACTAAAATTCTTAACACTAGCAGTATTTTTCTGTCACTTACATATGTATGTATGTACTTAAATGCCATTGATTAGACTTACCTGAAAAGAGACAAAGAAAGAAAAAAGTTTAAATAAAAATGCGTGTTTATGGCTGATAAATAATTTGAGAACTGACATTAATGATAAAAGAACAAAATATGTTGATATATTTGGAATATATAAACTAATTAACTGTGAACACAATATTATTTAATTTAATCTTTGGTAATAAATCTATTTTGGCCACCCTAAAAATGAAGCAATTCCCTTGCAAGTAACAATTGTTGAGAAGGTATTATTGGTCTAATTAAATTTTTTTAATACAAGGTAATTTCGAATATTTTTATTTATGAGAATTAAAAAAAAACTTGCAAAAGAAGGTTATGAGCAGGGTTGCCATAAGCTTATTATTTAATAAAGCTTCTTTCTCATTTTATAAAAATGCAAAAGCTTTTAAAATAAATCACAAAGAACTACAAAAGATAAGAAAAGAAACTCATTCCCCTATTCCAGTTGTCGTCATCGACTTAAAAAAATATGGACTTGTTCAATTTTTCCAGCAATAATCTAGTTTATTAATTCCCTTTTACGTTAAATATAACAAATATCTATAAAAAAAAGCAACTATCTTTTCCCAAGCACCAGTAAACACGCATCAATTTCTGGTGTCGATGACGATGACGACAATTGGAATAAGGGGAATACAAAACATACTCATAAAAAAGAAATTCAAATTGCATGTTTAAGTTTCAAGACGACACAACACGACGATAAAATGAGAGGCAATTTAACATGACATCAATGTTACAGAATATGTGACTGTGTTGCCAATCATTAATAAATGGCAATACTGCCAATAGAGAATACAGATTTGTGTAGAAATATAAAAAAACTGCGTCGTATTGCCGCCGCCAAGCAGAATAAGGGTGTTAATTTGTACTTAATAGTTACAGCTGGTTACGTGCTTCTCCGTTCCATATTTTGCGGTTCAAATATTATGGTTAACGTACCGATATGATTCTATTTGTCCATTAATAAATCACATATTAAAACAGAGAAACCGACTAATGATTCCGTTCCGCGACTGCGGAAAGATTTTTTTCGCTGCGATAATCTTTCGCAAGTGCGGTATCATTTCTACAGTTGCGGTATTTGCCGTATAATTGATTCCGCAATGTAGATATTTTCTTTATCTTACTTACGCTTGAATTCTTTGACGAAAGGGTATTGGAAAGAATAAATATGTAAGCTGATATAAAATTAAACAAACTTTTTACATGGTTATGCTAAAATTTTTAATAAAAAGAATTCGGAATAAAAGGGCAAAATACACATATAAAATACAAGTAGAGGCAATGGTGAATTTAATGGAATAAAATCAAAGCATTGCCAGTGGTTTTAATCAACGCTCTCTAGCAGACGTAAAAAATTCTAGAAAGACTTAAGGCAGAATTAGTTTGTACTTGGTTTGACGTTCTAAATCAGATATTTTTATTCTATTCAATTGAAATTGTTAAGGAATGGTTTGTTTTACTTTTACTTTCTGTGCCGTAACTGACAAACCTGTAGAAAATAGAATTCAACGTGAAGTGACAGAAAAAAATGTATTTGTTTTCCTATGAAAAAATATAAATTATATTCTTAAAAGCTAAAAAAAACATTGATTTCTATGAAGTATTTATTAAAATGTGGTGGGGTTTCCGTGAATTAAATACAAATGGATGCTAAAAGCTGCTTATTTTAGTGGAAGCAAAAATTCTGTCACGTGAAAAGTAAGTACAAAATATTTGCTCCAGAACAGAACGTCAAAGAACGGCATCAGAAAGCAAGAACTAATGAGGCCTTTAGTACTAATATTGAGTAGATGCTGATCGAATTTAAAAGAGAACGGTATCCCAAATTAGTTGTTCTGAGTATGGCTTAACAGTGTGGACCGATTACAATCGCCGTTCAGCTAATATTACAATTTCGAAGTTTAATAATCCGTTCATTGGCTAAAAAAAAAAATACATTAACACATGAAATGGATTTACGGATAGAAACTGTGACAACGTTGAAAACTACAAGTAAAGAAACCAGTGCAGAAAACAGCTGTATTGCAAATTTAAACAAGCTACAACTATTGACAAGAAGTACTATATTTCACTATTTTGTATATATCTCATATATTACAATAACTCATTTAATAAAATATAAAAATGCACGTCTAAGAATACACAAATTTGGTTAAAATATTATTTGTTTTAACTACAGCTGACACAAAATTACTCTCAAATTAGAAAAACAGGGATGTTCAATTTACTTCATGGAACGAATATACCGCACGAATGAATAATTGCAATTTGCATATTTATCAATATTTCTTTCCGTGCAGAATCAAATACACCCAGAATAAAATTTAGCTTTTTGAGCTTAATTGTTGAGTTTTGTCTCTTGACATTGTTGCAGTAATAAAGAAATAAAATATTTATTCACAGCATAGCAAATTTTAAATTATTTAAAATAACCTGAAAAAAATAAATATAAATCTTTATGGTTTCTTAAGCAACCTGCAAAACAAGGAAAACTTGACATGTGGCAATGCTGTTCACAGAGTGCAACTCACCAAAAAGCGAGAAGAGAAACAAGTCATTTGTCGCATAATAATAAAATTGCAATAAACAAAAACCTCATTGTAATACAAACCGCATAAACACTTTGTAATTAATTTTGGTAAAAGGAAAATTTGTCCAAAGTTCAATAAGTGCTATTAAATATTTAGTGAGAAAATGTTGTTTCAAGTTTTGCCGCAAAGAAACTTTTACTGCATTGAAATTTCATTATAGTTCTCACACACACAAACAAGAAGCAACAGAAAGGAAAAGCAGAAACACACTCCTAATACTTAAACATACTACTAAAACTATTTGATATCTTTTTTCCTTTCAATTTACAAAAAGCGTGAACAAATTAAATTATACATGAAGGACATTCTAACACTTCGGCATTTTGTTCACAAAAAACAAAAAACCTTTAAAAACAGGTAGAAAAGAATTGCATTTTAACTTGTTTGTGAGTAATCATGTTACTTTTAGAATAAAGAAAGAAAAATGGGTAAAATAAAAAATGTAAACATACATACATACATACGGATGTACATACAAGGGTATATGTATAACACAAGTTACTTTAAGAAATACCGACTGCAAGCAAACGTTTCTTTGACATTTACTTGCCTATTCATTCTAAAAATTCTGCAAAACTTGACTTGAATTATTAAATGTTAAATAAATACTGTTAATGCTCTCGAACAGAAGAGTATAAAGAACATTCCAGATGTATTTCTGTTGTTGTTCTTATTTGTCCAAAATTGTCTAAATTGAGTTTTTGTTGTTGTTGGTATGTATTAAAATATTCTTTTCCTTTCAAATAAACCGAATCAATAACACAGTATCCTTTTAGCCCTTTAAAAAACATACTCATGGAAAGGTACGCTACGATTAAATATGTAAATATTTGACCAAATTAACGGCACCACTAATTCTTTTATTTTGGACAAATATGCACGCATCATAAAAACAAATCAAGATGAGTTTTCATTTACGATTTCATTGCTGTTTGGAATCATATGTAAATAAATTTTAAATTGTTTGTCGGCAAGCATTATAAGAAACATTAAAAAAGTAGTGGTTCCGTTTTTTTTTTGTAGAATATTTAATCAATCTGGCCGTACTTTAAGAACATATTTCTAAATATCTATAGACACCATCTTAATCGTTATTGGAAATATACCTAAAATCGAACGACATAAAATATTTTAAACAAATTAAACGTGAAAATGTTTGTGATTTGAATGAGAAACTTTAATTGAAGATCTGTGCATTAAAATCCTGGCGTCATACGATGATAATCCCATGAATTTTAATTAACTACTCTTAGTGGTATTTTTTATTGTTTGTATTCAGAGTTTTGGCCAAGTAATAATTATACTATACCACTTTAAACTTTTCATAAATTACATTTAACCCTTTAGATAAGTAAGTCAAATGGTGGGCGAGATGAAGTGGGATTAGGCGGCAAACAGCACTGTTGAGCACGTTGGACTGGTTTCAATCATCTGCTACTGCCTACAAAGGGGCTGATTCCCTTATACGTGATCGAAATTCGATTCGTAAAGAATTGAATTTTTGTTTCAATGTTTAAAATATCTAAAAATCTGATTTTGTTGATTATGAATATTTTCTCTACTCATCTTCTTTCGACTCCGAAGAGGATGAATAAGAATGTCAAGCCTGCTGCTGGTATAACTCGACGAAAACATATATTATTTCAATAAATTTATTTTAATTTCTTTTTCTTTATGCTAAATCGAAGTCCGTATGCCCAAGATGGTATTAACAGAATATTTTAAATGCCCGTGACTGACTGTATACGACCTATGCCTTCACGTAGGAAGTGTCAGCAACGTGGTTGGCAACGAACTTCCTCAAAATAACCGCTAACATTACAGTTAATTGAGACAAATCAACCAAACAGTGCGAGTAAGACGCAAAACTCGAAGGCCAAACAACAAAAGCAAACCTAACTGCTTTCAAGAATTAATAACGATGATGCGAGATCTGTTTTAAGCCCAGAGCTGCTTTAGAAACTGTGGCAAATCAAACAAAATTTAAATTACATTTCCCTTTTTCCATTTTTAAACAATAAATCCTTGGTTCGATTGAATTTCGAACTCGAAAGATTGAATTCGAATGAACACTTGCTATCGAATGGCATCATACGACATTTCAATACATTTTATTCGATAGTGAACAAGTGAATCCCAAATACAGAAAAAATCGATCGTTTGTATAAGAACCCGTTTGAATTCGAATGACAAAATTAGCCCCTGAAGGCATCGCATATAATTCAGCTAAGGCGTTAGAAGTCCTTCCATATAATTTATGCAGAAGTCATGCAAAATTTTAAAATAACAAACAACATGCAATACATTCCCCTTATTCCAATTGTCGTCATCGTTATCAACACCAGAAACTGATGCGTATTTGCTGGTATTTGGTAAAAATAACCCTTAAACCCTTTTAAAATTATTAGATTATTGCTGAAACAGTTGAACAACGGCATATTTTTGATGTCGATGACGACAGATGTGAATTTGATTTTCGTCAGCACCTGCCTTACGGCCTAATCCGACGGTGGGACAAATCCACGCAGTGCGGTATAGCACGCCACACCACCATGCCTGGCATAGCTGCCAATGACAGGTTGCAATTTGCTACTCACTGATATAATGCATCATAAATAGACTCCTTGTTAAGGATTTTCGGGATAGCTCTCTTTCTGCCCTCGAGTTTTCCAGAGGCCTGGCAGCCAACAAGTAAGCATCATGCCTTAACTTGATGGCTACCACCCTCCCAGGAATCTCGAGAAGAGTCTGTTGGTAGGCAACAACACCTGAAGATCCCTTGCAGACCCGCAAACACATATTTGCCTAATGCATATATGCGATCACGTCATACAAACTCACTTCACCACATACCGCCATTTGCAGCCGAATAGGCATCTCAACCACGGTTGGCAGAGTTTTTCCTTAGGAATCACCCCGAAGCTAACCTCGGAAGGCTCGAAGAGCAATCCCTATAGCCATAGGCATTCTTTTCCTCTGAAAATTCGGCCACCGATTACAGAGCAGAGGCTCTTCTAGGTCTCTATACCCCAAAAGCAAAACGACTCCAAGACATAACCTGCCCCCGGAAACGATGACGACAATGGAATAAAGCGAATTTGTTCAATGAGTGTGATGATGGACATTTTGATCACCATGAGGAAAGGGGTGAATATTATCATACGCGCTGTATGTTTTTGTCGCTTTAAGAATTAAGTCTTTCATGCAAATTGGAATAGAGGAACTGAAAGTTAATTCATTTTATTTAAATTAGCCGTTAGTTCCTCTATTTCGAATCTTTGTTGATTGTTCGCATAAATACATTTTATACAAAAACAAATTTCAAAACTTTGTTTTTGTATTAGATGTGTTTATGCGAACA
>BGZK01004634.1:0-12386 GCA_005406025.1 Eumeta japonica | reverse complement strand
TTGATTTGTATCTAAAGCCTTGCTTCTTTGTAAAATTTTATGATTCTAGGTAAACGGGACGTATTTGTTGTAGGTTTTGATTTATTTTAGAGTGTCAAAATATGGGACAAAAATAACTGTATTGCGATTAAGTACGTCGAGTTGAAGCTTGATTTTTCAACATCAAGGTAACGTAAAACTAAACATTTGATATTAGTTTCAACTTTATATGTTCACGTATTCCCGACAAAAATAATCTATCAGACAGACAAACAGATTAAAAAGTAATCCTATAAACGCGCCTTTTAAGGTGCAGTATACTAAAAATAGTCCATATATAAATGCAATTTATATTTTTATACGGAACGTTCAGCGCACTTGCAATGCAATTATAAAGTTAGCGTGGCTGTTATAGAAAATTGCGCTGAAACTTTTCCCGGTGGATGAAGAGCATGTTTACAAATTATAGGCAATCTAGTTAAGAACCATTTGTAGGAGAAATGAGAATTTTGAACTAGGATTGATTGCAATACTAGAAATAAAATATAAAAATTGATAAAAAATAATTGTTAATAATATTTACGATTATATTATATCGATTAAATATATTTTGGTATAGGCCTGTACTTTCCAATATTTTGTGTTTCGAATACCAGCTTGTCTATCATCGGTTGCTTTGCTCAAATACAAGTAAATATTACAATTTTAGAGAATTGTGTATTTTAAGACCTGAATCACATCTTTAAAGCTATCTCATCTTTAAGACATCTATTTATAAATTCATCCGTTAAAAGAGCGAAATAAGGAAAATATGTTTACTCCTGGATGATTTAAATAATGTAATGTTCCTGATATCAAGTTGATTATGTATCCGATTTCTTAACAGAAAACACATTTAATTCCTATAAATTCTAATAAATTCTAATAAAAAAATTATCATTAAAGAATGCTTTCGCTAGCATTGTTCACTTCAGATTTGCATGAAGATGTCCAGTTGTACATGCTAATGTCAAATACATTATCACAGATCGTCAGTCGCAAAACTCACGGTCAATGTACGCGATAACGGCTCACGCTGAGTTTTCGAATATCGGAATTCGTTATTTCTGGCATCGCGAGCCGGAAAATCGGACACGCCGAAATCAGTTTAAAACTGAGGGACGCGACGTAAGTTGATACCCTTAAGAATAAACGTAGGAGTTTTGGCTGAGAGCATATTAGTCATCGCGTTTATAACTTAATAACATAAAGACTAAACTCCATGAGCTATTGAAAAGCAAGTTTTACGTTTGTCCGTTATATGATAAAAGTGTCGCTACTCGTCTATCACAAATCCACTACTTCATATACATAAAATAAGTGTAATCATTCCGAGGGTAGCCTCTTTGTTATAAGTTAATTCATTTCATTAATTCATTTAAAGCTAATATTGCCAATGTATCAACAGGTGGGATATTCACAGCAATACAATATTCTCGAAAACAATAATATGCCTAGATTATTTGTGCATATCAAATTGCTTCTAAGGGCGGTATTAGGGTTACCCTTAAGGAAAGAATATGTTACCGGTCAAGCCGTAATAGAATTAGTATCAATACTAGACTAGTATATATAGGATAGGCAAGAAAGGAAACGTTCTGTAGAAATCTGTACTCATCCCTGACAACAAAAGGGAAATTCGCATGGTGCCTCGGTTTTTAATCTCTATTACCATGCGCGTGCATGCGGGCTCATCGTGACACGTAACAACCTTTGCTAACTTTGATAGTTTCTACTGCAACGGTCCACATACGAGATTACAAAGCACGAGGAGAATTTGCAACGTATTTCGTGTTAAGAGTAGATGGTGCGTTATCGCAAACAGTCCATTGTTTGTATTACAATATCCGTAAGGATATTCCCTTATGAATTCTTTGGTGTCATCATCAGATCCCCGCAATTTATATTCTATTTTTACTATATATTATGTAGTTTTAAATAGAATATATAAAACCACAGTAACAGTATGCAATAAAATATGCAAATTTGAGATATATTTTGAAATGTATATATATATATATATGACGATGTCTTTAGGCTATATATAGCCTGTCAGTCACTAGGCTCAAACATTCCACGGGCCGTACCTATGTCCCAACAACGTGGGTCCGCATTGTTTCCATCAATGACTGGTGGTTTCATGTCCGGCTTTGTATATTATCAAAAAGGGCGACAGGAGTTTTACAAACGTGCAGCTCTTCTTCAGGAAGGTATAGATGATTCCAAATCTTATTTAGCGAATTAGACAGACAAGCCACGAAGTCTTGATGTGTGTACGAGTAAAACATTATGTACAGTATGCAAACGAACAGCAACGTTACTTGTTCCGTAATAAATCTATTTAATATTCTATAATTACTTTTCAAAAGGTAGTCTGGTTCATAAAACAAATAATTTAAAAGATTGTGTGGTTTTATTAAACCACGGTAAAAGTGAAACTTTTTCATATCGTAGACATTAAATGGTACTATACATATTGTTACTATTACACTATACTTAACACAATACTCTTATTTTCAACTTAGTATAGGTAACCTGCTCATTCACACAGTGGAAGGAGCGCCTTTCATTTTACCCTAACCGACCCCACGCGACATGCAAACGCAGACGAAAAGTTTGAGACGATGTAATAAAATTTTCATTTTAATAAGAACAATAGATACCCTATGTCATCTGATTATGTGTGCGCTTACGCGCCGTAATATGCACGCTGAACATACTCTAACATAATATCCAAATACTCACTGGCATTAAATATATACCATGATTCCTCGTTGCAAAATGCGTGCTTTCGCGTCACGTTGATGTCACTGCCACTGCGCTATTGCCACTGCATTTAATTTCTGAGAATAAGGCGAAATATCCCCGCCCCCAGCTTGAACAGGAGTAAGTCTGTCGTATTTATCCAGGTGAGTTTCTAATGCGGTTATTAAACGTACATTGAGAGTAGGATGAATGTTAATATTTATACGCGGTACATTACTACAAATAAACACGATTAATTATAATAACATATGTAAGAAATTAAAATGAAACGCTTAACTTGCATTAATAACCAGAGATAATTTAAATGGACTGTATAGTAATTATTGATTTGGCAAGGCACAATTTAACTACAGGTCTACGATAAACCACCGAAGCGGCGCGGACGTCGACAACTCTTTGCGACTCCGTCTTTACCGGGATGTGGTCGTCTACAACGCCTAGCGGCCAATCCAGAGGTGCACTATTGTCAGTAATCGGTTTGCCCGTTTTAAGCCATTTTTGCCGATTTTGAAGAGTATGTAGATACTAGACCTTCCACCTTGGCAAAGTAATATATTACATGATCAATTATGTGTTTTCTTTAAAGGAGATTAACATTAACGTTTGAAATATCACGAGCGCGCAACGTTTTGAAGAAAGGTGCTAATGTCAAAATGTATATGGTGAAGAAGTTCTGAGGGTTCAGAACTTAAAACGGAAAGCGGCCGTGAGTTTAGAAATCGCTTCGATTTGCACTAACAACGTTTACTTTACTCGAAAGTAAGCAATTGGTGTTCGACTACTTTAGACAGATGCGTTTTTAATATATCGTACATTGCTTTCCCAGGCATCACCAAAATGTAGTGCAGAGGGCGGGTTTAGTTTCCATTCAATTTGGTTATCGCGCAATTCGTTTGAAAGTGTATCTAGATACTTTCAGATTCGAGAACATTATATGTTAAAGCAAACTTTGCATCTACAAAATTAGTACCAGTCTGAATATATCGTACCTACTGGCCTCTGACGGGAAAGAAAGTGTTTAAAAACGTGTCAAAAGTACTCAAACCGAAGTTAGCTCGTTATGCACCGCTTTCGTCACCAAACATACGAAGAGACATACGTAAGCTCGATTTTGTGTACGCCGCGGCGTCTGTACGGAATGATATAAAGCGGTACCGCATAGTCTGTTCCTGTGTGACAAAAGGCTTTAGCCTCTCGCACCCTATACAAAGGCAGATCGGCCATCAACGGAAACTCAGGTTTCGGATTAGTTCTAAAACAGATATTACACTTTCGTACACGTTGACGTATTATATTATGGCCGGAAAGGATCCAGTATTTTGTCGAATCAAAGACAATAGTAATTGCGGTCCCATATAAATATTTACGATGATAATAGTCTATAACAAGATTAACAATGTGATAGCGGTAGTAAAGTAAAATAGGATGTTGACTATCAAACGGCACGTCAGTTTGCCAGCCGACCTCCTACTCTTAGTACAACATTATGAAAAAAATTTAACCTTTGAAGAGCTGGAGATACAATTTTCCTGGTCCGAATCCGCAAAACGATATGGCCTGGGAGCCTTAATAGCTGCTGACTCCGCGATTTCAAAATGCAGAATGTTAAATTTATGCGGTAATATTTTGCAAATCTATGTACTAACATAATTATCTTAAGCAATTTATACCAAAAAGAAAGGCGTAACGCGAGCGAGTACAATATATGAAGTACGGGAATTTCTGTGGTTGTAGTGAGTATTTTATGTTTTATTTCTGGCCGTTCAGAAACACTAGTAGAATCAAATCGCATGACAGGCCATTCATTGATATGTTTATGGGCGAAATGTGGGCCATTAAACCAAAGCATGATGTGGTTTAATAATTTCTTAGGCATCAACCTACGGGATAAACATTCCGCGAGGTTCAATTTACCATTTATGTGATAGAAATTATTTGGTAAAATGTTTTCATGTATTTTTGTGATTCTATTGGCAACAAATGTCTGCCAGCGCGAGGGTGAAGAATGAATTCATGCGAGCGCTACCGTGCTATCCGAAAACGCAAACACGTTATCTATTTTATAGCGTTCAGAATAAGTATCGATGACCTTGCGCATTAGCTTTGATAAAATTAAAACTGCACATATTTCTAACCGTACTAATGTTACGATTCGTAATGGTGCGACTTTCGATTTAGCACATAATAAGATCGTGTGATGTTTGTCATTTTCAGGGTTATGCACATGAATATAAACCACGCCATCGTAAGCCTTTTCTGAAGCATCCGCGAATCCTAAGATTGAAATTGAGCAAATAGCGGTAACCCCAACCTGACAAGATAGTTATGCGTTTTCAAATAGTTCACTTTGAAATTGATTCCAAAGACTTATTATATTTTGGGGAAATCTCGTCTCAAGCGATTTTACGTTCCCACAACGACTTAATAATTAAATTGGCCAAAAGAGTAACTGGAGCAACGAAACCCATTAAATCCCAAAAACGTAGTGGACAAAATATTGCGCTTCGTACATTCCTGAGTGTCTGATTCAACTCTAAAGCTCAACATATCCGCTGCTAGATGCTAATTTACACCCAAAATTTGGAAGTTGTCGTTAGAATCGAATTCAAAAATTTTAAAACGCGATGATAATGTGGTATATTTTTAAAACTCAAGGAGAGTTACTTGAAAACTTAACTAATTCAAAACCTCCAGCTTTTAAATAATTAAATCAGCTGGTTCAAAACCTCGACTTTCACCTTGTCTCTATCTGGCTGGCTCTATCGGTCACGTTCATCAATAATTAATTGACGAAAAGTGCGGTTTACTATGGGTACTAGACCGTAATCCGAAAGTAAAGCGCGTCATTTCAAATAACTGGAAGCGAATCATTCGTATTATAGGGATATAAGTCGTCGCCAGCGATGACGATTTACATTCGTTAATATTTGAAGATATATCTGTCGTATATCGGCACTGATAGCAACAGAAAATAGTCTAAAATTCAAAATGATTTCCAACAGACTGTTCTGTAAATTTTCTCCCGTATACAATAAATCATTCAGCGGTTGACCAGAAGTTGTATTCATACTGGCATCGTACAACGACACGTAATTTCGTTGTGCATTTATCGGAACGTACCACGCTGTGATGCGGAATAACGTATTGCTTTTTAAAATTTAAATTAGAAGCGTCGATTAGGAATAAATCTGAGTTTAGATCTATATTTGTAGGTTTATAATACTCTAAAGTCTGCTAGCGGTAAATCATTTAAATAATCTAATCGCGTATGATCTATATTAGCGGTAGGTAATTCGTTAGTGATGCGATTCACCACGTGGTATATTGTGAACCGACCGAGTCCTCGTAACGCGAGAGAATCGTTATGCAAGTGACGCATTCAATAGAACTCGTGACGTCACCGACGCCCGTTAATACGGTATCTAGCGGAGGATATAATGGTGAATTTAAAATTCTACAACATTCAATAGTAATTAAATTTCGTTGTGATGCACTATGTACTAATAAACGTAATGTGTGAATATTACCTAAACTGTCGAGAGTAGTACATTGCGCGGTACCTAACAAGATCGACGTAACGACGGCTCGTTCACGCAGAGATGGATCAGCAATAGCGAGTGGCTTTACACGGATTAACCGTACACAGTGATATAGGTGTCAGCGTTGGAATACTCACTTTATTTTCGGTATGAATAGAAGCGGGGATATCATAGGTGCAAGTGAGATAGTATCATTCCCTTCCTTTTCATCAACAAAATGCAATAACGAGTGATGATTTCGAGAGCAATACCGACATTTACTATTGGATTTGCATTTGCTAAGAATATGTTTATCAATCAAGCAAGTCACGCATAGTTTTTATGTTTTACGAAACATTAACGCTCGTACTGAGACAATGCTATGAATTTAGGACATCGATACGAATGAAAATGATCATTCCTTCCACAAGATAAACAAATAATAGTTTCTTGCACATTCACAAATGTTTTTGCAATATGCCTATTAGCACGCGGCGTAGCGGCTCGAGCTCTAGTAGGTAGATTAATAAAAGGCGCGTGGCGCGGCGCGGGCCGTGTGTTTGAATTAACGTTAGATGCACGTTGTAATATTCGAGATTGCCTGCGAATAAATTTAAAAATTGTGGACGAAGTTGGAGGTTCCGAACCATCCCAAAGCGACATTTCAAACAATTTCAATGTTTGCACTCCAATTTTCTTAGATCCTACGTGAATAAATATAAATTCTTCCAAATTGTTAATATTTATTTATTTTATGGACGAAATAATTGATGAAATTTTATCAATAAAGTTTTCTAAATTAGAGGGATTTGAGTCATTAACTTAGGGTAGATTTAATAGTTTTTCCAAATAAGAAGAGGTTAAAAAACGCTTATCGTTGTATTTATTAATTAAGGTATTCCATAAAACAATTTAATTTTCTGCGATCGGCATAAAACCCTGACAAATTGTTTGCGCTTTACCTATTAATTTTGCAACTAAATACTGAACCCTTTCACTGTAATTTAAATCGTTATTTTAGTAAATAATAGATCGAAACGTTTCGTAAAAAATGGGCCAAATTTCTGATTCACCGTCAAACGATTTCAACTCTAAAGACGGTAATTTCTAGGTTTGTCGGGAATATTAAATTTTGTAAGTTTTATTCCGATAATATCTCCTTTTATATATGTTGTACAATACAATTCTTCAAACGCTAGGAAGTTGTCGTAGGCAGGTTCTGCTGCGTCGGAATTTGAAACCAGTAATTCGTTACGCTCGTCTATAATTGACACAAAATTACTATGTAGCGAATCTAGTGTCGATGCGTTAGTCATAAAAATATCCGAATTAGACAAATTTTGTTCAATGTTTTTATCATGTCGTATACAGTCTCAAACGATTAGAATACACATTTAATTTATTTTGTAATTTTTACATTGCTATTGAAAATGCGTGTCTATCGTTCTAACATTTTAAATAAATTGCGATATTCAATTGATTGAGTCAAGGATTAAATTATGCGACAATATTATAGCAAAGGTAATCAAGGTAAACCTATCCGGCTCGAAGGACCAAAAAATGTATGCGCTGGTTGCAGATCGGAGTTGTCCTATTTCCCTATCCTCGACACTTCACACAGTGGAAAATCAAAGGGATGGAACAGAGAGGAACTCACCCTTCTGTGTGATGTTGTCTTCTCTCTGGGCGACCACCGTAGTTTGATCATGACTGCGCGTCTGTGCTGGTTTTATACAGAACACGTCGAATAAACTTGCGGCTCACAATAATTATAACACTTAATATCATGAGCGAGCTGCGGTTGCGTTCTGCGTTCGATAGAAACAAGCGAGGTAGGAACAAATTGGATTGTGGGTCTAAGGGAGCGGGCTATTGCCACTGCTTTTAATTTCGTAAACAGGTCATGTGTAATATTATTATTATAATCAAAAGACGATACTATGACGATCAAAAATGGCAAAGTGCTGTTCATTTACATGCTGTATTTATAGTTTTTAGTTAATTTTTGTATTTCTAGTGACAATTATTTTTTACAAACCGATGGTAAATGATATATATATTAATACAATAAGCTTGAGAGGTTTGCATCCTTTTAAAAGAATCCACACAGTTATTACATAAGAATTTGATAATATTTTATAGGCAGTTAGTTACTTACAATTTTATTACAATTAGTTACAATCAGTAATTAAAAAAATATTTACTAATTTTGTTTTAGCAAAACAATTTATCAAAAAAATTGTATGCATGAACTATGATAACTGGCCACGGAAAAATTTTCAAAATACTTTTTTCGAGGCGAAGAATCAACTCAACTTTTATGATACATGTGCCACTATACTTCTCTAAAAAAGTTCCAAATTTACCTCAGAATTTTCAAATGCAGTAGAACCAAAAGACAAAAGGAAAGATCATTGACAAGTTACAAAAATAATATACATATTTAATGCGAATTATTACTCTGTCTGTAAATCACGATTTATAGACAGAGACTATAGGTACATGGTACACGTCATCTACCTTACTTTGTTTCAAATGTAATAAAATTGAAGTTCAATGACATTGCTACGTAGTACCACCACGTTACGCGTTATACAAAATGTGACGATTTTTAGAACTGTTTTCTAAATTATAAGCAACACATTTCAGTACCATATTCTCCTTTTTAAGAGTTTAATAGCCAAACTAGACATGTTTAAATTTAATTTCACTATCTCCGTCCGTTTATGTGTATGAAAGTCGTTTTAATCGAGGATTAGTAATTATGGATATTTAGGTATCGACCGAGTTACAAAATAGAAACATTTCAATGTTTTGAGGTCAATTTTATTTGTTCGCACGCCTTATCGTCTTGGCGGTATGCATGTACATTTTTCCGATGTAGGATTATTTACTGTATGAAAGATTTGAAATATGATAATAATCAACACAAATCGCCAATCAAAGTTTCAAAGCGGTCGTTTTCATTAGTAACGGGATCTAATTCCCTACTAGCTAAGTTAATATTATGGGATATCTGAAAATTATGAACGTCAAATTACACACGAAAACAGCTTTTATATACCACTAGTTATGGACAGCACGGCTTTAGCGCACGCAAATGGGTTGAACGCAATCCAAAGATGTGGAGTTAAAGAACCTAATCTTTTAACTATAAAAACTATCGATAGGTGTCATCGATGCCTTGTGCTCACCCCTACGTTAGTGCCGTATCTATAAATGTGTATCTATAGCATATATGCTTACGGACAGCACAAGGGACCGCGCCGCTACCGGCACATTATAAAGGCATAAAGGCATGCTTTCATGTATATTCTAAGTTATGAATAATATTCGTAACAATTCGAATTTAATTACAGATGAGTAGGCTTTACTGGTTACAATTTTGTCGATGATTTTGTAACATGTAGTTGGTATTGTAAATATTTCGCAAACATCAATCTGAAATGACATACGCTGATTAGTTATGTATGTAGAAGATAAAAGAGAAAATGAAGGGTCTTGTTTTCAGGGATGTATTATATAGAGGTATACGGTTATGGATATATGTATGCGTGTATGATTAGGGATGTATTATATATATATATATATATATATACATAGGATAATATACAGTTGCACAGTTTACAAAGAGCTACAGTACGCGTGTCCGACAAACACTTGGCTAGTTTTCATTAGGTGATTTCCTGTAATGTTGAAATGCACTTTGGAAACACATTTGGAAGAAATAACACATATATATTACATTACAGTGATAATTTTCGTAGCGTCGCCCGGCACATCGCAATAAGCGTAATTCCGAAATCACACGTAATCTGGATATCTGATCTCAATCCGATCCAATACGCTCCACGGCGTTAGAGCAATAAACAATTCTGTTTATCATCAACGTCGCCGACGCCTCACGATTACTTTAGGGAAAAACCTTTTTGCGTTGATCGAAATTTTTCGCTACCTGGTGCTTATTTCTCTCGAATTCGAGTAATCTCCCTGCCTTTTCTCATTTACATTCTGCACAGTCGTTTCAGTATAACCGAATAACGCACATCTAAAATACACGCGCTGTGTCATTTATAATATTATTAGAATATATATTACGTATGTTAGGTATTTGATAGCACCCAAAATTTAAGTACAATACAGAAATACGTAAGAATCAGGTGATATAACTTTCGAGTTATATTATTAAAATTGAATTTTTTTGAATCATTTTCTTGACATGCTGTAGAAG
Source organism: Eumeta japonica (assembly GCA_005406025.1). Lineage (NCBI taxonomy): Eukaryota > Metazoa > Arthropoda > Insecta > Lepidoptera > Psychidae > Eumeta > Eumeta japonica. Next base: position 1,853 of record BGZK01004634.1, on the reverse strand, counting down.
CTATTTTACTCTGGCAAATGAAAACGTGATAAATAAGGACATCAATATTTTTGAGAGTTCTTACAGTATTAGTTAAAGTTTTACGAATATTTTAATTAGAAATAACGTCTCACGTTCTTCTAATTTTTTGCCTGAAATTTTGAAAATTTGGGGACAAGTTGTTTAAAAGCTAAAACTTTATCCGAAGAAATAAAATTGGATAGTATCAAAACTCATTGTTGAAGTATAAAGCAGCTATATAATATTTAACGTCACTCCGCCAATTAAGAGAATTAATTTTTCGGAGTTTACTTTCTGTGTATGAGATGTAATATCAAAATTATTTTGAAAATTTCAATTCATTTTATGTCACTAAGTCATATTTGTGTTTGAGATGCATCTAGATAAGCTTAGATATTAAACTGGTTTAATTCAGACTTCTTTGGTCAGATGGCCGATAGATGGATGCAGGGGTCAAATCTTGATAGATTATAAGGTCCCAATTGGAAACGATAAAAAATGAAATAAACTCGCTCAGTTATGTCCGACCGTAAAATACCGTAGAACAGTTATATAATGAATTATTAGTAAATTAGATTGTAGACGATCTTAATTCGCTCGAGTCAATTCCGCCGAAAATATTTTACTTTATTTCGATAACAACAAACCGGATTATTAAAACTCCATCATTACTCTTAACCTGGAAAGGAAAAATATTTAATGGACGACGGCAAAAGGTATGCCAGTATCAGATTTCCATTATTCTTCTTAGAATTGATCTTTAAATTGACCTCGAGGTAAGGGTAAGGGTGGAATGGATCGCTTCATCATAATGAGGTCTAATTTTCGATTTCGCTATAGAAATGGACCGCAATTACAAGACTTTCTTTGTTACGCTGCATTCATTTTTATGGGGCTCGAAGGTCTATACATGAGAATACGTACGTATTTTTATTTCTTCATCTTATATACAGACCTTTTAAATTGCTACTTGACTATATCAACCTAGAATATGAACCCCTTAATGATTTATATTTAAACTAGAATTTTTGCTCCCAGCACGGATACCAATTTTATAATATTTCATCGACATTTTCATTTGGCACTAGCATAAAAAAAATGTACGGCGCTTAATTAAACTAGATGAATTCGAAACAACAGAGATGTTATAACTTATTTCAATAATATTTTTGGTAGCAATATACTGGCTGATCATCTTATCTTTATTTTGAATAAAAGATATGAATGTCAATAATATTTTTTACATATTTTTGTAAATTATTTATTGTCCATTTATTGCCAATTCGCATGTAGAAACAGCATAAACTGCTTTCATTTTTAATCTTAATTTCAATCTTAACGCAAATATCTACACCAACACCGAGCGCGCTCTTAAATCATATAGGAATTTCATCCCCATCCTTGGTACCGATTTTCGTTTCAATCCAGACTCAGAACTAAATCATTTAAAACTTAGAATCACATTATACGATTGAATATAGACCACATACGTACAATCAAAAACTAAACGGTTTTCACATTTATCTAAAAAGTTCATTCAAATCGAGTTTAGGTTTCCTTTTCGTCGTTGGAAAAATTAACACAAAAATTTGATTAGGTTAATTCAATTATTTTATTTAATGAAAATTAATTTTGACTGTCTATATATTGATACAATGCAGTAATTTTCATTGATGCATATTGAAAATTCGTTTTAAGTGTCCGTTAATGTATTATCGGGGCACTCGTGTTAATAATACTGCGATCTATATTTGAGAGTCAACACAAAAAACATATACAAAATAAATACAAATATTTTTTCTTTGTACAATATATAACATAATTCTAAATAATATTACTGGAATTTAACATTA
>BGZK01004633.1:0-12389 GCA_005406025.1 Eumeta japonica | reverse complement strand
TAAACAGGGCACACACATTTTTGTCGTACACTTTTAACTAAGTTATCGTACACGAATATTGATGATGTGGTTTCAAGGTATCTCAATTCCTTTTCTTTGGTATGGCTTCTAATATTATTTAATAATAATATAAATAATATAAATAATAAATATTTAATAATAATAAAATATTAACAACTGTATTCATAAAACATATTTGCGAAATTCAAACGGCTGTGCTATCAGTCCTAACGTCATATTGTCATGGGTTATTTTTTAGTAGCTTAAACGTATGTTCGTTAGATTTCGGATGATTTAGGCTAATAGAAAATTTGTGACAACATGACGTTAGAACTGATAACACATCCGTTTGACTCCTGCAATTAAAGGCTTCTTTAGCTTGCCTATGGCAAATTTCTATGCAATGTTTGTTAAATATGTAAGTAAATTTATATTATTTTTTATGAATAAAGCCTTTATTGTTTATTAAACACTTGTTTGACAGATATCTTATAAAAATTTGCCTAATAGGAGCTCTATATATACAATAACTCTTATACAAGAGACCTATAGTGTCCTCAATATAAATTTTTATTGGCTTGCTATAATATCTTTTAAAATCATTATGCCCACTGTGCAGTTAAAAAATAGCAGGGTGTGTATATCTTTAGCATGAAAATTACATGTCAGTGGCTTAATATATTTTCAGTTGTGGAATATCATCCCCGTGGTCTGAATAAACGGCGGAGACGGAGAAGGAGGACACGTTTTGCTCTGTCTCCGTTTCTCTCTCTCTATATTTGTGTGTGTGTGTGTTTAAGTGAATAGTATTTTGATGTTAGAGAAAAAGCTTTTTTGGCAAAGAATTTGAAAAATTGTTTTAATGTGTTTGGTTTTTTGAATGTATCCACTTGTTAATGTACACATATTGTGCGCTGTCTTCCTCACTCCTCTTCGTTTATTTGTTCTCAGACAAATTTCTTTTTAATTTGAAACGAGTTGGGGCAGGACTGTGGCAGGGTGGTTGCAAAAGGTCGGTTCGGTTGGCAGGGAAGAGTATTGGAATATGCGTGCATTATATGTGCTGATATATGTATGCATGTGTGTGTATACACATACAACAGCAATAAAAGAAATTTTCTGTTATGATGAAAATGGCTGTTTACAATTAAAACGTTGCCAACTAAATGGTGTAGTTGATAGTAAAATTATAGTTGACATTTGAAATTTCAGCTAAAACGATTTACTTAAAGGTGAAAGCATTATCAAGCAGCTGGGTACATACGTATATATATATATATATATATATATATATATATATATATATATATATATATATATATATATATATATATATATATATATATATATATATATATATATATATATATATATATATATACCGTATTCATTATTATTATATCTTTGACTTCCAGATTTAGCATAGAATTGCCTCTGTGAATTTGTAGCGTCAGTTTTGAGGCGACACCTAATAATGAATATGCTATTAGTTTTAATTGATTATTATTCACGCTATCGAGCTGGGGTGCAGCTAGCCGTTTCGTATACGACACGATACTCACCAGCACCCGATTCGAACATCCTGTCTTGTGTTCTATCGCGGCTTAAGGGGCTTGAGTGCGGCACCTGGTTTCGAATCGGGTGCTGATGAGTATCGTGGTGGATACGAGAGCAGCTAGCTATATACTTTCTTTGTTTAAAATCTACTATCAGTCATAACAGTAAAATTTGTATAGAAATGAACTTGAGCCTGAATAGAAAGTAAAATTAAATACATAAGAATTATATGAAAAAGTGCAAAATAATAATAAAACAAGTAAGAATGCTATATTCGGCTGGGCCGAATCTTAAATACCCTTCACAAAACTAACGTATTTTCGGAACAAAAAGTGTTCAAGTTTACAAAAGTCCAGTTTCTTGAGAAATCGGTTTCGCTATATCTCGGCTATAAATGGACCATTGTTAAAAATTTTTTTCTAAAATATTCTATATTTTACTACTATGGTCAATTTTTGAACCAATAAGTTTAATTTCTTGAGAAATCGGTTTTTGTTATATATAGGCTATATATGGACCGATGCCCAAAAAAATTTTTTCTTTGCCTTCAGACATCTATTCTTGTCTATTTCAGGTATTTTTCTGTACCGAAAAGTGTTCAGGTTTACCAAAAAGTTCAATTTCTTGAGATATCGGTTTTCGCTATATCTCGACTATATATGGACCGATGGGCAAAAAATTTTTTACTTAGAAGCAGCGGTAGTTCACTACGATATGTGTTTCTTAGCACAGAAAGGCGTTTTAGTTCATGAAACCCCGATTCCTTCAGAAATCGGTTTCGCTATATCTCGGATATATGTGGACCGATGTCGAAAAAAATTTTTTCGTCTAATGACTAAGTCAAATCGAATATTTACTTTAAATCAAAAAAATTTTTTCAAAATTTCCATACAAAATGCAAATTTTTCCGAGGTACCTCCGGTGTTTCGGATATATCTCAGCTATTCGTGAACCGATTTTAAATAGTGATTCCTTGTGGACATATGCAACATATTAGTGAAAGAACGAAGTTTCTAAGCCAAATAGTTTCTCAGAAACTTGATTTCAACAACTCACAGACGGACATCGCTCAAATAACTTTTCTATTAATGCTGATCAAGAATATATATATACTTTATAGGGTCGGAAATGAATATCGAAAAATTACAAACGGAATCACAAAAATGACTTTGCTTTAGTTTCCATTTTATTGACTATTTATCTCTGCTTTTATATATTTTTATTTTGCTATTTATGAGTTATGGAAAATTATTTGGTTGACAAAGAGCGTAAAGCAAAATTGTTTGTATTGATGCCTTACACAGTATATGAAGGGTAAATAAAATCGATAACTTTTGCCATAAAATTTTAGGATTATTCAAAGCTAATATAGAAGCCGCATTACCCGATAATTATTTCTTAAGCGCCAACAAAGGACGAAATTTTGCTAAACATTTTATTCCATGAATATTTTTCTACAGTAAAATTAAGGAACTTATTCAAAAAAATTAATATCATCATTTTGTGTTTTAATTCAAATATTCCATACAAATTTTTTTAAATGGATATAAAATACAAATAAATTTTTTTTTGGAATACACCCAAAATTGAAGAAAAATTTATGTACATACATCTTGTTTTGTGTTGCCTCCTTAATGATTCCATGAAATAAATTACATTTATTTTGAGATCATCTTCAGCATCTAATTGTTTATAAAATATATAGAACAAAAATAAATGGAGTTTATTTAACGGAATCATTAAGGAAGCAACACAAAAACAAGATATATTAAGTATATTGATTAAAAAAATTATGTTTGTATTTTTGGGAAAAATTTTCAAACACGAATTTGCGGTTTACAAAACCATACTAGTGAATTCGACCGCGTACATACACATATTCCAAATGAAATAAGTACGAGGTAAATCTTGTAATAAATTTGCAAATGCTTTCTATTAATTTTAGAATATAAATATACATGAAGTAATGTGTAAGAATAAAAAATAAATATTTAAAAAAAGCAAACGCGAACATAGCAAGTAACCTTGCAACTTCTGGCTATTCTGCACTTCCTTGCTATATGTCGTTCCCTAGACGACCAACATGAAAGGACTTTCAACGATTTATCTATGAGTTTATGCGCACTTGTGTCCTTTGCGGGGAGCAGCAGGTGTCCGGAACCAGCTTAATGTGTACGGTAGTGCTGTTTCCATTTGTTAAAAAATAGCACAATTTATTAATTTCTCACTATTCTTAGCAATTCTTGGGAATTATGAGTTCGAGATATAAAATAATAAAACAGTTTTGGGCTGAAGAACAGCTCTCGCCTCAATGTAATTTCTATCCTGTGGCCAGGCCTATATTTGTTGTTTCACAATGGCTTGATTAATTTGTATTAATTAATTGTTTCGCTAGCGGTTAATTTGGGATATTTCGTTGTTAACCACGTTATTACTTAATAGGTGAAAGGATAGATCGTGTACAGTCAGTCACAGGAATCTGTTGTTACCATCTTCGTTACTCGGCTCATATTGTGCACATAAATACTTTGCAAATTTTATTTTTATATTTAACAAGTTTGGGAATTTGTAATCCATTTAAAGAAACTTGAACTAAAGATGTCAAGAATTTCAGCGACTAAATCAAACCTTCTAGAAGGTTTAGTTACTGCTTATTTTTACCACTGGGCTGCACAATAATGTGTATAATTCATGTTTTTAAGTTCAAATACATACATACAGACATATATTTATGTTTTACAAAGGCAAAGTTGTAAAAACTACACTACAGTATACGATTTCGGCAAAATGCTGCTTCCTTAACTTAAATTATTTTCGTATTAGAAGGGTGTGGTGGAGAGCTTTAAATATTGGTATACAAAAAAAAGTTCAAAAAAGGAAAATGTTCGTCCTAGTATGTAGTAAAGCTCATTTTTGGTCTTTTATTGTTTGTTGCTAGGAATGATTTTCTAATGCTTTTATTATGACATTGGATGGGTGCGTGTGTGTTTGAGTGTGAGTTTTCAAATAGAAAAAATGTGTATAATTTTTGTTGGAGGGGTTGAAACAAGAGCACAAGACGTCACGTGAGAATATGACACAGACAGAAAGAAAAATTGTCTAAACATACATATTTCTATACATACATTTATACAAATACATACATAACTTCCAATATACATTTTAAGTCTATATTTGAAATCTTTCTTGTGCCTACAAACAAAAAAAGTTTTTCCGGAGTTTTTTTAAAGCAAGTCTGTGTTGAGAGCGAGATTTTCCAAGTTCCTTTTATTTTGGGCTCGTCAATAGTTTTGTGTTAAGAAGAATTTGCTTATTTTATATTTTTTATAAGCAGGGAGTGAGAGGAGCAGGCAGTTAGTAGAGTTAACAAATGATTTTTCTTGACAGTTTTGCCAAGCTGGTTAGAAGAAATCGCCAACATTATGAAATTAACTTTCTTTAGCTTTCTTATATCGTTTATTTAATTTATTTAATTATACTTTATAAAGCATATTTTAAAAATATATATGTATATGCATAAGATCGGCTAGTAACTGAGATCTTATGCCCAGATGGTATTAACAATATATTTTTTGGTTCCTGTGAGTGACTGTGATAGAATGTGGTAGCCACGTGGTTGACAACGAAAATTTTCAAAATAACCGCTAACCATATAGTGAATTAAGGCAGATTAATCATACAGAGCAACTGAAGCATTAAACACATTCGACACAGCAGACTAAATGTAGCCAGCTACATTTGTAGCCAGAGAGTTAGCTACTTAATTATTTTACAAGCGACAATTGAATTCTCAAAATACACTAAAATTACCTTTTTATTTTTCTTTACAAAATCGTATTTACTATTCACTTAAAATGCATGCGAGAATTTTCAGTCTATTGCCACCCACCTTGAACCAACCATCGACTATATGACTCCCCGTCTTGGCCTGGAAGGAAGTTTGGAATCAGGATTCCATCCAGGACGGAATGATGCCGGGGCAGCTTGACAGACGATTAGGATATACGGACGGTTCGAGAATGGATGGTGGCGTGGGTTCTGGTGTCCTCTGACACGAGCTTGGGATACGTGACTCTCATCGTCTCCCTGACGGCTGCAGCGTCTTTCAGGCTGAGGTGTTCGCGGTGATGGCGGCCTGCAGGGCTATGCATGGCCGGGGCAGTTCGGGAAGTATTGGAATCTTTGTGGATTTTTGCATTAAATTCATATACGACTACATCTTCACTCGTTGAAGAGTGCAAGCAGGAACTGTCTAGGCTGAGTTGTCTATTTGTCATAACCTTAGTTTGGGTCCCTGCGCATAGGGACTACTACGGTAATGAACGAGCAGACGAGTTGGTCAGGACGGGAACCGCTTTGGATATCTGTAGTGTGGAATCAGTCGGAATACCCTAGGGAGTATCAAAAGTGGCATCCTTAGACACTTCCTTCGGAAGAGTGAGGAAAGATGGCGCAGACTGGACACATGTAGAGCAGCCAGATTCTTGTGGCCCTCATATAACGAAACGGACTATGCAACTTGTGGCTCTTAGTAGAACGGACATATCGAGATTGCTGGCTGTGATGGCTGGACACTGGTTGATAGGAGTACATGCAGGTCGACTTGGATTGCCTTTCAATCATTACTGTCACAGTTGCAAGGATAGGGGAAAGGAGGAAACGGTTTTCCACCTCATCTGTGAATGCCCAGCACTGGCTGTTAGAGGAGGACTTTTCTGGGCAGACACATGTTCTCTGACCTGGGTGAAATGTCTGAGTCAAGAATAGGTGACTTATTGAAGTACCTCACCGCCACAGGAGTCCTTTCGACTCTATTTGGCTGTTCGCGCGGAGCGAACTACCACGGAACCAACCAATCAACCATTCACTTAAAACTTTGATCACAAAATATTTCTTTAAAACGATCAATTAAAATAAAATCACTAACTTGTGTTGTCGCCAAAAATAAATAGAATTAAGTCTAAGTCATCGACAGTTACAAAGGCGTTCGTGTAGTCCTGTTGTCACGCTGTCGTTAAAATAATTGTTACTATATGAATGTATGTATTCTATTCATACTGTCGCTGTTTGCGTAGCCAGCTGTGTTGAATGTGCTTAATGCTTGAGACTAGGCATTTCAAAAGCATGGGTTTGATCATTGATTCGTGGCAAAAACTACTGACTGAAAGAGTTTTACCCAAACCTACTTGAGACTCAAAACTCTCGAAGGTCAAAAACCAAAAACAAGCCTGACCGCACTTGAGAAATAATTACGATGATGCAAGAGTTGTTCTTCAGTCCAGAGCAACTTTACGACTGGATTTCGATTATATTAGTGGCGTCTAGTTTTTCTCTATTTATCATAAAAAGCAAAAAGAAATCTTATATCCTTCACGTTATTAATATAAAATTAACGCAATATTTCAGTACGAGTATCGCTTTCTAGCTCACCACATATAAACGATAAATTTTTTTCTTTAAGTAAATATTTATCTACGGACGAGTTTTTCCGAGTAGACAGCGATTTACACAATCATATCAATTTTATTGGGCTCACTAAGTCCAAATGCCTTGGTTTTCTCAAATGATTCAGATATTCAGCTTGATTACCACTGCTAAGTAGCGTAAATCCTTGCGTATTTTTAATTAATACAGAAATCAAGTAAATTTGGCTTAATTGCTATGACTTCATTGCAGTGAGCTATTGAAAATCGGTACAACGTCGATAGTCTTAAGAATTCATGTGAACGTCTCGGAAAATTTTAATTAACCTTCTGGGCAATAAAGTAATTGATTATCCTTGTCTTGACATAACGCAAAAACTACCATAAAAATTAACTGAATTTGGGGTGCACCACAACTATAAGGGAGTTTAAGGGGAAGTTGAAAAATTATTAAATCCTCTCAGTGTATAAAATTAATTAGCTAATTTGTCTGGGTTTATTAAAACAAAGTAAATTTCTTTATTAAAGTCCTTTAACAATTTCAGTAGAACTAGAAAACATAAAACTTATCATAAAACCAAATCGCAAAAGTTATGAGAATCATATCAAAAAAAAACGCTAATACTTTCAGATTAAAAGAGTTACCATTATAAACTCAAAACTCAAACGGAAAGAAATTGTGCTTCCGACAATCAGTGATATTCGTGTTGTAGAATCAGAAATGCTCGAACAAATACCCTTAAGGTTCAAAATAAGTTTTGTCGAAAATTTTCCCGGTGGCCAAATGATTAAATTCCTATTCAAATGATCATGCTAAATCAACAAAAAAAAAAGTATTTTGTTAAAAATTAATTGGTTGTGCTACTTTTCTTCATATCTTATTCCTTTCTTCATATCACTTCGAATCAAGAGAGCTTGGGAGTTTTACATGGAAATAGTTATTCACAATAAAGTTGATAGAATCAGTACCTTTAATCAGACTTGCCACAACTAACACCATTAACACAATCAGCTGCTTCATCTGACAATACAATTACTGGCAAAAAATCTTTGCGGAACGAAAAAATCTTTTAACTAAAAGCAAAATGTATCCAATGGAAGAGAAATGATAGTAATAAATCATCTATTCGCCGTTCTCTTAGTTTGTTGATCTGTGGCATCATTGTCTGAAAATTTCCATTCATTTAATGAATTCTGACAATGAAAGTAGGCAACATTTGAAGGAAAGAAGATAATGACATGAGCTGGTGAAACCACGTTGCAATTAATTTGCCATAATATTGCCCTATTCAAGGCAAATTCACACCAGATAGCCTCGCTTTTATTCGCCGTATTATTAAATGTGATTAAATTTTAAATTAAATCCAGCTAATTATCATTTTATTTGTTGAAATACTGATGAGTCATAAAGAGTAAGACAATTTTATATCAGGTGGTCTATCTTCTATTCGCCTTTTACTTTTTGTTAATTTCTGGCATCACTGTTAGAAAATTTTCATTCATTTTAAAAGCTTTTACAAAGAAAGTAGGCGAAATTCGAGAGGAAGTAGGCTGACAAGACCCTGATATTGCAACACCAGGTAGATTCGCTTCAATTCACCATCCACCACTAAGTTTGTGAGAATTCATTGATCTGCGGCATCACGTTAAAGCGATAAACTCTGATCATGAAAGTAGACAAAAATCGAATGGAGGAAAATTGAGCTGAGCTGACGAAACCATTTGGTTATCAATTCACCATAATATGGCGTTTATCAAGTCAAATTCACGCTAGTTAGCCTCGCTCTAATTTGCCGTTCAATTTGTTGATTTATGATTCATTGGTTTTGACAAAGATGCTAGAGGGAAATTAGTAAAGAAGAATTTGAGCTGTCAAGACCATCTGGTGTTTAATTTTCCTTGTAGTTATTTTTTTGTTGATTGCTCAGTTTTTTTTTAAATTTTGTAGAACTAAAGTGAAATGATTAAAGAAATTTACTTTGTTTTAATAAACCCAGACAAATTAGCTAATTAATTTTTATACACTGAGAGGATTTAATAATTTTTTCAACTTCCTTAAACTCCCTTATAGTTGTGGTGAACCCCAAATTCAGTTAATTTTTATGGTGGTTTTGCGTTATGGCAAGACAAGGATAATCAATTACTTTATTGCCCAGAAGGTTAATTAAAATTTTCCCGAGACGTTTACATGAATTCTTAAGACTATCGTTGTACCGATTTTCAATAGCTCACTGCAATGAAGTCATAGCAATTAGGCCAAATTTACTTGATTTCTGTATTAATTAAAAATACGCAAAGATTTACACTGCTTAGCAGTGGTAATCAAGCTGAATCTCTGAATCATTTGAGAAAACTAAGGCATTTGGACTTAGTGAGCCAATAAAATCGATATGATGTGCCGATAGTAGAATCTCTTTAATCGCAATTTTCAAAATTTATTCTACAAAATGCTTTGCTATGGCAACAATCACCAGCTACAGTTAAGACAATTTTCCCTAAAAAACGATTTGAAATGTAGCGAGTGTGATGAGAAATCACAAAATGTGATAACTCTGTTGGTAACAAATGTTTGTGTGAGTAAAATTACCACAGAGTATGAGAAAATTTTAAGGAGAGAATGGCATGCTGTTTACTTTGGTGTGTTACAAAAGATGTTCAGGCAAAATGTCAAGAAAATAATCAGACATTTAACATTGTCCTCAATGTTAAAAAGCACGTGTTTGCTGCTATTTTTGCTAAAACAGGGGTGATTATTAATATACATACATACATATCATACGTAGTATGTATCGTTATTGATATGCAAAACATAACAATATGAAAAGTAAAAAAAATATGTTTTTTATTAATTAGTTTTTATACTAAAATCGAGGAAAGCCATTAATATTATATGTATATGTATACATATGTATGTATATTCTCATACACACATACATACATTTATACGTAAATATGGTTGTATATATAAACACGCAATTGTTCAAACGAATATTAAAGTGAAATCTATTTAAAGAAAAAAAGGTTAATGAACCTAATTTTAAACAAGAAAAAATATAGGTATGTATAATTATTTTATACTCGTAGGCATATTATTTATTATATTAAATACAAAAGGTTTTTATAAAAACTGTCTTATATATTAAACAGACGACAGAGTTAATTTCCATTAAGAGCTCACTAATTTGAATTAAAATGTTTCGGTGCCGTAGAACGATTTCAGCATTTAGAATTGCATTTAGTGAGCTGTGTGTGAGTTGTTGTTTTTGCAAACAAGTGTCTGTTTGGCGGCAATTAATTTTTTGTTTTGCTATTTGAAATATTTACACCTCAAAATACTCTATTAGCACATAAAATGAACATATACAAAATAATAAAGCCGATGGCCTTGGTAGCCAGTGCTTTCCACATACATATTATAATTATTTTCATATAATTTTAATATTGAGTAAATATATAAATAATAATAAATAAAACAGCTTACGTTTTTTGTCTGTGGCTACATTTTCCATTCATTAATTTCATTCACAATAGCAAACAAAATGTAAACAACTAATTGATTTCGACGGTGCTGCCATATTATGCAATTGAATTTAGTTGATTTTGTGCATTTATAACTGAGTTAAATTCACATTCAGATGGAAATAATGCACTAAAAAGGCCATTAGGCAAATTAACGTAATCGTTTGTCTAGGGTATTACCTATTAAATAATTTTGCAATTTGTATAATTTCTAGACTTTCAACAAACCTTGCCTTATTTGTTGGTAGATGCCATCTTCACAGCAAAACCTATTGCCTGTTTAAGGATTTCGAATGAATTAGCTAATGTTTTCTATCAGTTATGATTCCTGAAATGACATGAGCCTCATGTCGAACATTGCAGATGGTCAGGTGTTCACTCATATACACATCTTAAAATCAATGTTGATGCATTTGCCATTAGATGGATTTTCACATCAAATAAAATGTGTGGCGGCGATCAACAATATATGTTCTCCAACGTAGAAGAACACAAGCTATGGTAACATCACGTGCATGTTATATTCAGGCGACGTTACATGAAGGCGCGTCATTACGTAGCAGGTCTCCTTTAACAAGGTTACCGTATCAAAGATCTTAGTATGTTGTGTAATTTAAAAATTTCGTTTGTATTTTTGCTTAGTCAACACTATTGTATGTATATAAAATTTGACAAATGACTAGTCTGGAATTAAAAAACAGCTGGCATAACAAGATAACCTTCCCTATAAAAAGGAAGTCCAATAAACTTTTGATGCACAAAATCGCTCGCATAAGAGCAACACTGGCAGCAGGTGCTTTGAGGGTAATGCCCACTAATATAAACTTGCCTTTGTATGCTGGTTTCCACATGGCAAATCAGCTGATAGTTAGGGCAGCTCTAACGTTGGCTACGATAAGAAAGTGGTCTTCAAAACCATAGAGCTATGCAAATAGACTGGAATTCAGTGATAAGGCGCATGATTTCTGATTTGATTGATTACTGCACCGGAAAATTCTTTCTCATTAGGAGACTCAATTTAATTTAATTGAGCCCGAGTGAAATCATGTATGCATTCTTTTAAGACCGCAGGGTTGGAGAAACGAGTTGGTGGGGGTGAGCCCATTGAGAATTTCAAAGTTATACTATTCTTTGGGTTACAAATGTTTGTAACGTTTTACGTGCAGAATTATCTGGCCGCCGTTTACCCGGATATTTTATAACTATATTTTGATTATAGTAACAGTCAAGCGGTAATTAGATTCCTGATTAGGATGCCCCATAATATGGGGGCATATTTGATAATTCGTATCGACAAAATCATTTGTATAATGAAAAACAATTTCTATATGCACAACATAACCTTTTGCTGAATTTATATTGCTGCTACACTACCCTTTCTATAACAAATCGATTTCTATAGCACTAAAGGACAATGCCATTGCATTGTATTCAACTATTACACATGTCAATGCAAATAAAAAAAAATTTACAAAGTGTATAAAAAGAAAAGATGTTAAATAAAAGCAGGAGAAAAAAGAGCAACAGAAAAATTGAATCAACGTCACAAAATATTGGGGGGAAATATTATTATTTTGCCACTTTGTTCTTTTCGCTGTTTTCAAGAATAGAACAACTTTTTCCTCAAATAAATTATGTAAAACGAGTAAATTAAACAAGATGAAAAAAAAGGCATGAGAGCACTAAAGGGATAAAAAGGACTGATTTAGTGATTTACAATTCAGTTTTTTTCTATATAATTTTTTAAGAAGCATGTCATAACTTCAACGCTTTTGTTTTAACACAATTGAGCACAGCTACACACAGAAAAAAAAACAAGTTGAAAACAAGGTTGATGTTACAGTCTTCAGAGATGATTTTGCTTCATATGCTTTCAAGTTAATTCAACCT
>BGZK01004632.1:0-12390 GCA_005406025.1 Eumeta japonica | reverse complement strand
ATGAAAAGCAAACGAAAGAAGAAAAAGAAACAACAAAAGCAGCAGCATCATCAGTTAGTGGTAGTCACGGAAGGGGGAATTTTTATTTTTTTCAAAAGCGTTCAAAGGCAAAAGGCCCTTTGAAAATACATCACTGTATCCAAAACGGAGATCGACACACGTACATGAATAAAGACATATGTAAAGAAAAACGGACAGACATACACATTTATTGACATACAAACATAGTCACAGCTTTAAAGACACAGATACTGACTTTGGTATAGAAAACAGATTCCAAAGACTCATTGAGTCAGTGGTGAGTGAGCGAGTGAGTGAGTAGATGGATGATGGCTGGATGGATGAATTTATTATGGCCTTTTGTATTTGCTTTCTTTATACAGCCACTACACATACATACATACATACATATAACAGCGTTTGAGACAACAAACATTATAAAAGACATGCAGCCAACATAACTGATATACTAAATGAATATTTACGAGCAAAACTGTGAGGATACGAATTGTAAACAATATTTAAGTTTAAATGTATTACTACAACGATGACGACGACGACGACGACGAACAGCAGCAGCAAAGGAAAATAAAAAATATGTGAAACATATTTACTATTACCATTTAGCTAAACAGCTTCGATTTAGTGGATATCTGCGATAGAGTCACAGAGAACCGCAGAAAATAAAAAAACTGTCAGACAGCCAGCCGTACAATTGATGTAGCAGCCAGCAAATTTGCCGAAACATTTAATGAAACTCTACTTCAAACGGGCATTAGGCATTAATCGTTTTTGCTAATACTGAAAATGATTGAAGAAATGCGATAAAATAAAATACATATACATAGAAAATAAAATAATCACAAATAACACACACACACAAAAGCAACAATATTCATTACAACAATACTAACCAACAAAAGCAACAATAATGAACTGGCGGCTGACTATTCCATAAGAAAAATTGCAAAAGCAAAAAAAAAAAATGTACAAAATCAGGTTCAATGAAATCTGAGGGACAGACATGACGAAAAAAAAAATACATTCATTTAGGCAGACACTGGCACTCACACTCATACACTTTTTTAAACACCAAATTGTTTACACATTTTGCTGCGAATCAGTCATATACGCAATCTCATGCTTTAACTGCAAGTGGCACAACAACAAATACATATTACAGATATAAAGTTAAGCAAATTTTTATTTTTGTTTTTTTTTTCTTTAAATTTATCATATAATGTCTTGTTAAAAAGTGTACATGCCATTTCGACACTCAAATCAAGAACGTGTCGTCGTGGGTGAGATAAAGCCAAGCGAGTAGAAGTCAATTGATTTATCATTTTGTACACATCGACTTACTTTTTATGCCGTTTACAATTATTTGATATCATTTAACTGTTCAACTTGATGAACAAATGCAGGGGAGGCAAAAATAAAAAAGGAAGACTAAAATTTGTTGCTGGTATTTGAGTATTCCTTAATTATCTCACTTCTAAATTCCTTCACATCACTCTCAAACTTAGTCTGTTTCTCTTTAGTGGCCCCAGAAGCCGGCTATATAAATGAATACGTCATTTGCTTATTTCCTTTTCAACTGGAAGATCAGTTATGATAGCTTAGCTACTGCTTGCTCTGTTATGCTAGCAGGCAGTCAATTCCAAAACAAAAGAAGTTGTTTGTATTTAGATGCTAAAACTACGGGCCAGTGCAAGATTCTTGGAAGCTCAGAACCTGGTGACAGATCTGCTTAACTATTGTAATCATAATCGATTTCTCATAAGAAGCATGAGCTTTCAGTTTGTGGGGGAAACTCCTTCAAATTCACACGGATGGAAGAAAGGAAAGGGCAGTAAAAGTTGTAGTAGGGGCGATGATTGTGGTATTTGGAAACCAAAAATATCGGTTTGTATCCAGGTTTGGATAAGGAACCAGGGTTCTTAGATTTTGCAGGAAACAACTTTATATCTCAAATCGCCATGGATAGAAGACACGATTGTGGGGGAGGGGGACATATATTCAATCTAGATAAGAAGTCTAATTTCTTAGATTGGCTAGAAAACTACTTGATCTCCCAAATCTACATCACTACATGAAACAATTCTTGATGATTGGTATATGTTAAGTTCGGATAAACAGTCTGGGTTCCCAAATTGGGTAGGAAACTCTTTCATATTATAAATCTTCACGGATGAACCAAATGAGTGGCGTATGATAAGACAACAGACAGTAAACGTGGCAGTGATGCCAAATTTAGCAGGTAATTAATCGCCAAACTACAAGACAATAAGAGTATGGTAAAACCAATGATGTGGTGCTGAATCTGATTAACTATTATCATCTTAGTCGCTTTCCCATAAGAAGCCTGACTTCTGAGAGCTAACAAAAGTATCAGCAGTCTAAATTTATGTAATTTGAGATTAGAAGGACTGATGTAAGTCCACATATTGAAAATTTCGATAACTGAATATATTTTAGACCATCGAATGGGTTTAAATATTTAAAGCTGAAAGTGTCTCAGTTACACAAAGATCTACTGAGAGATTGATGCTGTATAGGCTACAAGTTATAGAAAATCTTCTATTGCAAGGGATTATCCAACTGCTCTTAAATTCCAGATACTAAATTATGCAACATCTTAGTGCTTCTCGGTAATACGGGGCATCTTTAAGTGAGATGGCGGGATATTAAAATGATAACGACGATCGCAAAGGGAACATTGCTATAGAATAAAAATCTCAATTCATTCTCTGAACTACCGGTTTCAACATTTTCAAAATATTTAAGTGCTCTTAATAGCAGAGTAAGCACAGGAATGATGGTTCTCAGAGTCCTTACGTTTCATTTTGAATAATATATGACCTCGTTTAGACCCATTAAGGATGAATAGGATTTTAGTCAGATACCAAGCGTGATTATATTAATCGTGGACCTGTGTAGATTTGAAACCCGAGCTAGATTTTTAGATGTACTATTTGGTGACTTCTGTAGTCGTTTTTAAGATAAGAACCAGCAAAAGAATATCATTAACCTTCTGTGGAACTTACCCTACTCTAAAAAAACTTAATTTTTAAGTTATATACGAGAAAAAAACACTGAAGTTATTTTAAACGACATATTTGGGTGCTGAATACATCTGGCATGTATTTATTTGCATTTAGTTCTCTTTTTTTCTTTAGGCACCCAATTAACCACGAGATAAAGACGTTATTGAAAAGAGTTGTGTTTCGTTCCAAATTTCCAAATAAGATTGCTTTATTATAATTCAATAACCAAATTCAATATTTCAATAATATAAATTATGATCTGAGCCGTTGGGCAACTGAATAGGTAATAATAATAAAAATTATATGTATTTAACTTTAAGCCTTGCAAAAAAATAATAACAACAAAATAAAGATACAAACTACTTAAATGTGCAGCGACACAAATTCGCTTCCCACAATTGCGACAGTAATGCCAAATTGCTTGCTGATGTGAGTTGGCGATTTTCAATAAATCAAAAAAATATTGTTTGTTCAAAGGTAGTTTGAACAGGTGCATTACTTGACTTTCTGAGAAACAGCCCAAAGTTGACTCCTATCTAGTGCGCGTAGTAGCGATATTCTCTGCTTTCTCACTATGCTTTGCCTAATTAGTTATGTTTTTTTTCGCTTAACTTAACTATTTTATATTAATTCCTTCTCTATTCTCAATTTGCGACAGTATAATATAATATGTTTCAAGTGTCGGCAGAGCAACCGAAATGTTAAATTTCCCATAGCTCTGGCCCATAAATCGAGCTGAGTTGGACCTATGCAATAAAATGCTTAGGCTTAGAGCAAGACAGTCTAAGTGGATCAAATTTCACAATCTCTTTGGCCAGTTTGCTCAAATATTGCATATACTTTGTGCTATGAAGTTGTGTGTTATGTGGAATCATTCTCTTCAAGCGCCATTTGAAATCAGAAAACGACAATAAGAATAGCGCCGAGTACTGCCATCTCTATGAGATGGCCTGATCGATATCGTTTACTATGTAATATCCATGAAGCTACCAGCTCATAATCTCCACAAAACAGCGACTTTTTAAAGGCTACATTGGATGTTCTTGCATCTCTTGTAAATTGTTGTCATATCCAGAAAAGATCTGATTGCTGAAGAGAATTTCGATAAAAATCAGGGTCCAAGGGCAAATAACGATTATGATAAAACTATTTTAATATTAGCACGCTTTAGTGAATACAAAGGTGACTTGCTTAATATCAGCTGAATAAATGACAACTACATAAGTTGACAGTTTAGCATTAAAAATATGATTGTTAATGCTAGAGTTCGCAAATTTTATTAAAATATGCATTAGCTTGAGTAAGCAGATTGAGTTAACTAAAATATATAATATGCAAAAACAAAATTGTTTGTGTCTAAGTGGCCTTAGTGGCACATTAGTCAGTAGAAGCTGCTGAGAAAAAAATAACAGGAAATAGAACCACAATTGTTAAAATCGACCGTTAAAGCATTAATCCAATCAATTACGTCTAAAGTAAGTACTTTCTTTATAGTAAATAATCTTTATTATCGAAAAGAAGTGTTTTCTTAAAGTTTTGTTATCTAATTTCAAGTAAAACATAAAAAAAAAAATCCATCAGTCACGCTGTCAATTTCACCTGTTATGAGTTGTTTAACTTGACAGCAACAATCAGTTTTCATATGCTCACATATGCTTAAGTGGAGATATATTACATCTATACACAAATTTGTCACACTTGGACAGTCGTTTTCAGAAGTACCGTTCAATATTTCTTTTGATTCGAGCGGTTTTAATTACTTTGAAGTTCAATTTAACCTAAAAAAAAATTCCCCTCAAGGTTGTTTTATCTTGCTCATATACCTAATGTATATAATATGTACTTGCATATGCATACTTACAAACAAATGTATGCATGTATTTGAATACACACATATGTACTTACATACATATTACATTTAAAATTTCATAAATTATTTTCAAATACATACGAAGGTACTGCATTTTTCTTGATGAATTATTTGAGGTTAGACTATTAGATTATTGTTAAATCAGGTAAAAACTTGAAAAACATTTTGTAACTGAAACTAAAAACATAATAGCTAAAAATTATATTTTAGTTGCATGTTTTTTGATTTTATTACGATACGGCGCGCCGGTTATTACTTTCATGGTTTGTGTTTCTTTTTCTCCACACTGACTTCTCTCACTTAAACGCAGCTAAACAATAATGAAAATATACATACAACAACATTAGCAACAAAATCTAAAAACACTGGCTTTGCACAATTTTTCTTTTCAAAACAAAAATAAATCAAAATAAAATCAAAAGTTAAACAAACTCGTTTTGTCTGAATGCAATTCAAACGAAGAGAAAATTAAAAAAACAAAGACTTATAGTTACATACACATGTGCATAAAACATTTTAAAAATGCTTAAAGAACAGTTTACTCATAAAAGAAGCAACTACAAAATCATTAGGTAAATGCATTCATGCATATTCATGGCTTGTACAAACAAACATATTAAGGTGGTCAAAATTTGAGTTTAGCAGTAAATTGGTTTTAATTTTAACACTTTGTTTTAATAAATTATAAAATAAAATTTGACGTTTCTTTTTCTGCCAAAATGTTGCCATCATGCTACACTCCCTGTTTATCATGTTCTTTTCTAAAAATGTGCTACACTTACAAAAAATAAAGTAATTAAAAGCATTTACGGTCCATTTTACAATATTTATCAGATTGTTAATTAATTTTTCATAATCTCAATTAAAAATTCCCACATTTTTGTTAATAAATTTTAAACTGCATGAAAGGCTATTAAATTTTCCACTATTTTCACAAAAAAGTGTTCTTTTCAGTTTGCTTACATATAGGTTTTCAGAAATTTCTGAAAGCTGATTTCATCAGTTTCACCAAACACTTTTAATATTTTGTTCTACTCTGTACTTTTGAGCAAGTGTTTAAATATTTTAAATTATTATTATATTAATTGAAATAACAGAATAGGTATAAAACAAACCTTTTCAAGTATACTAGAGATGGGAACAAAAAAGTTGGTACTTTTTCCTTTTATTAAGTTATCTCTTTACATTCATGATTAATTTTGAATTACAATCGCTGGAGAACAGAATAAGATTGGTATGGAATAAAAGAAAACAAATTTTAATATAACATCACTAACCGAACAAAGTCAGCATAAAAGTTTAATTATGCTGAAAAGTTCTGTGAAGAAAAATCAATGAAACGGCTGAGAAAGTGTTATTTTTAATCCCCACATTTGGCGAGAAATTGCTACATCTGGATACTCTGCTGAGCAGACGAAATAATAATTGTGAATGAGCAGAAGAAGAATAAGAAGAACAAGCTAAGACAAAAAACAGAAATCAATGATCAAACTAAACAGAGACACTTTTTTCACTATAGTGAATTGTGCAAAAGAACATGTTCGTTCATGAACAGCACAACACTAAATAGGCAGAGGTGGGAGTAAAAGTGGGACGTGGTCAAATTTTCTATTAGTAATGGACTAAGGTGGCTTCTGCTAGTCGTTCGAAAAAGAAAACAGTGGCCAAATTTACTCAGTTTATCTTCTTATGTAAATTAAGAAAGTGCGTGTAAAGGCAGGCGTGGAACTATTTTATTGTTTCAAAGTCTGCAATGCAAATTCAAAATAAGAGCAGTCAACTCGCTGCCAACAGCTTTCCAATTTTAAGTAATTTAATATAGTTAAGCAGAAAAGCGGGCGTAACAATCAATCAAAACGGCACTCACAGTGGAGATGGAAACCCGTTTTTCCACTATCTTTGCAACTGCGACAACAATCCCAAGTCGACCCACAAGTCTGCCTAACAGCCAGTGTCCAGTTGTTACGACTAGAAACCTCGATATGTCGGTTCTACTACGGGCTACAAGTTGCACAGTTTGTTTCTCTGAGGGCCACAATAGTCTGGCCACTCTGCATGTAGCCCACTTGCACTATTTATCACCACTTTCCCTTAACAAGTGTCTAAGGAAGCCACTTTGATACCCGACAGGCAAATACTGACTGATTCCATACTGGAGCTATCCAAATCAGCTCCTTCTTGGTCAGCTAACCTGTTCATTCATTACCGTGATAGTACCTATGCGCAGGAACCCAGGCTAAGGTGATGACAGATGTGAACTTGATTTACGTCAGTATGTGCCGTTTGGGCTTAACCTGACGGTAGATAAAATCACCTGGTCACACCAGATGGCAATATGCTACTACATAGCTGTCCTGAATACAAATAGAGTCCCTAGCTGCACTCCGACCAGCAGTGCCCCGAATTTGACAAGCAAACATCAGACTATAAACTAACTGGCTAACACTCTCACGGTAACCTCGCAGAACAGACTGTTGGCAGACGACAGCATCTGAAGTTTGCAGCCCTGAAAGCACATGCTTGCTTATCAAACTTGTGCGGCCAGGGACTACAAAATCACTCCTCCACAAACCACCACGTTGCAGCTGCATAAGCACCTCAGCCACGGTTGGCGGAGTTTCTCCTTAGGAGTCGCTCCGGGCACCAAAGCCCGTGGTACCGATATTACCCTCGGTTAGGGTCTGAAGGCCAAAGCCATTCTTTCCTCTAAAGGCTTGATTGCTAAGTCAACCTAGGCCCCCCTAAGCCTCTATACCCCGAAAGCAGAACATCAAGGCGTTACGACAAACCAAGACTATACTTGGACCCGGGGGGAACTAAGATGATGACAGATGTGAATTTGATTTGCGTCAGTACCTGCCTCTAGTTCCTAACCTGGCGGTGGACCAAAACCACAGAGTGTGAATAAACCAAGTCACACCACCATGCCTGGCATACTTGCCAATGACAGGTAGCAATTTACTTGATATATTGTAATAGAATATAAACAGACACTTTGCTTAGGAGTTTCGGGCTAGCTCGCTTTCTGCATTCGAGGCTTCCAGAGGCCTGGCATTCCGAACAAGTGGCTCGAAGCCGACAAGTGAGCATGCCTTAACTTGACGGCTACCACCTCACAGAGAATCTCGAGAATAGTCTGTTGGTAAGCAACAGCACCTGAAGATCCTTTGCAGACCCGCAGGTCAGGTACAAACTCACTTCACCACATACCACCATGTTGCAGCCGAGTAGGCACCTCAACCACGCTTGGCAGAGTTTTTCCTTAGGAATCACCCTGGGGCTACCAACCCCATGGTACTGATATTATAACCCTCGGGTAGGGCTCGAAGAGCAATCCTATAGCATAGCCATAGGCCTTCTCTCCTCTGAAGATTCGGTACGCCATTACCAGATCGAGGCCCCCCTAAGCCTCTATACCCCGAAAGCAGAACATCAAAGCGTTACGACAAACCAAGACTATACCTGCCTTCTAGGGGAACTAAGATGATGACAGATAGACTAGTCAGCCTAAAAGTTCCCTGCTCAACACTGTTCAACGAGTGAAGACGTAATCGTATATGAATACAATGCAAGCATCGCCGCCTATTCCGGTAGCCGCAGGCCGCCATCCTCTTAATGATGGTAAATTAGCTATGGCAAAATTAATAACTTTTAGCTAAGCGACTAGAATAACGGAATACAAATTTGTCGAGGTTGCTCAAATATTTGCATTTTAATGATAGAAATTTAGCTTTAGCTATGAAAACTACAAAATAAGGCTGGCTGCTAACCTTTACAAAATGGCGTAATAATGAAATT
Organism: Eumeta japonica; assembly: GCA_005406025.1. NCBI lineage: Eukaryota > Metazoa > Arthropoda > Insecta > Lepidoptera > Psychidae > Eumeta > Eumeta japonica. The sequence continues at coordinate 3,675 of BGZK01004632.1, read as the reverse complement.
TATAGGAATTGTAAAGTTTCTCCTGTCTTATTTTTTTAACGGTTAATGAAACAATTTAATACTAAAGTGGCTTAAAACACTCTGCCAACACTCATTTATCAAAGGAAATATTTGTGTTTATCAAATTATTTTTCTTTCCTTGATCTTTTTTTCTTTTTTTTTTTGTGAACATTGGAATTTGTAAATGTCTCATTTTAATGGTCTTAAAATTCAAGTTGTTTGTGTATATGAATGCTTATTTAGTGTAAACGTTAGTGTGCGTGTGTGTTTCACATGATTGAGTATAAACATATTTTTCTCATGCACTTCTTTCTTGCAATAAAGAAAAATAATAAAAAAAAACATACACACACACAAATAAAAAAAAAAACCATGTCAAGACACATAGAGAGTAATAAAGAGCATATTTTAGAGTCCATTTGTATAGACAATATTTTCTCAAATTATGTATGAATGTGTGCAAATGTTTAATTTATTTATAAGCAGCTAATAAGCTAAAGCAACTTAAACAACTACTTAAGCAATGTTTTCAATTTCATTTGCATCAAATAAATATACAAACATACATACATACATGCAAACATATTTTGTTTTGAATTTCTAATGACTGGCACAGCCAAGTGGTTGTTGGTTGGTTGGGTTGGTTGGTTGGTTGGTTGCTGGCAGTTTATTTCAGTAACTTTTGAATACATTTAATGAAAATGAAGAGCGTGAGAGAGAGAGAGTGAGAAATGAAGAAGAGGAAGGAAAATAAAAACTATTTGTAAAAGCGATTTATCCGCTTGACCTTAATTTGAAACAATTAAATTTATATTTACAAAACTAGTTAAGCTTTTTCTTCTGACTTACATAATTGTATACAAAATACAGTTTAGCTTAAACGGTTCTTTATTACAAATGTCATAATACCTACATTATGTAAATACCTATAACATATGTACATTATGTATGTATGTATGTAGGTATGTATATGTAATGTATGGGCTTATAAAACAATAAAATAAGTGTTTTAAATCGACTAAATCTGTAATAAAAATATCCCTCCACCACCCTGGATGAATGAATTATATTTTCTTTTATGAAAAGTTATTATTATTATTATTTTTTGTATTCATTATTTTATTTCATTACTTAACAACATACCATTTCAATTTACATCATTTCACTCTATTTTACATAAATAGACATTTTAACAAATAAGCATGTCATTCATTGTATGTATTTTAAATTCGTTAGTAATACACGCTTGATTATCAAACAATTTGTAAGATACTTTTCTCGTTTTATTTACTTTTTTCTTTTAGCTTGCTTTAGTTTTTTTTTTTTATTATTATTATTTATTTCTTTCTTCTTGCTGAAATTATATTTCTATCTGCTGGAACAAAATTATTCCAACGAACAGATAGATAAATATGTATGTAAGTCTGTCTGTCTCTTTGTATATTTGTTTAAAAGTTGTATGTATGTTCATATGTATGTAGATTTGTTTGGCTGTGTATCAGCGTACAGGCAAAAGCAAAAGTAGTGCATACTAGACGTTTTCGTTTTATTAAGCGAAAATTCAGCAAAGAATGTAATCATTTTAGTACGTTAATTATTTGTTTCTGCATTTTGGGAAATAATTTTTGAAAGAAGTTCATTAAGGCGACTTGTGGTATCTATTGTGAATTAACCAAAATTGTTACGAAAAACTCGTTCATTTGTTTTGTCCACGAACCAACAATCAATTACATGCTTTCTAAAATATGTTTGATCATTGGTTCGTGGCAAAACGAGCAAGTGAACGAGTTTGACCCAAGTCACGAAAGCATGTCAAATAATTGTGTATGTTTGGTGATGAGCAATGAAGTCGTTCACCAACAACGATATTTTAGTAATAAATGAGCTTGGGTCCAACTTTCAGTCAGTCATTTTGCCACGAACCAATCATCAAACAAATTTAAAAAGTGGCAAAACGACTGAGTGTAAGAGTTGGACCCAAGCCTATTAAAAACTACAGGTAGCCCATTTTTGTTAAATCAAACTTTTATTATTTCTTTGCAGACAAGCCGATTAAATCTAATTCCCAATGAATGCTACTCAGTGCAAAATGCAGCCATTCAATGCAGTTGAATCCGAGCTAAAAACTTGGGCACATGGATTCCATTCTACAGGAATAACAAAACTGTGGTAGGGGAGGAGGATGATCTAGATAAGAAGCTAGTTAGATTTAGCAAACCGGAATTAAGTAGAGTGATGGGTGTTACTCCCACTACAGACCACAACTGCATAGGTAGGGCTGAAGGTAGTAACCCCGACATCCCTCAGAGTGATATCCTAGTGGACATAACCCAACTACGGGGCATATGCGACAATTAAAGAACTTTGTGAGTGATACGGTGTTGCTTTGGGACGAATTTTTATAGAACCCACAGCAAGTCTAGACTGTCTTAGTTGTGGGTCATTTGACATAAGTTATCATACACTACCTATCCACCCAACCCAACCCAACCTTAACTTAATGTTTTAATACTTTAAAGCTCTGATTTGTATACACAGGAAATATAACGTTCAATGTCTTTTTACGTTGAAAAATAGATATAGGTACCATATATTTAAAAATAAAACAACCATCAAACATACCTACTTTCCGTACAGCAAACGAACACACAAATATACAAACATACATTTTTATTTAAACAAACATATGTACATATGCACATACAAATAGGCAGTGCATAAGCCGCCAAAAATTGTAAAAAAATTTATAACACACAAACTGAAATGCACGTACAAACTTACAAAGCATATATACATGCATACATACATTTAGAGAACAATAATAACAACAATAACAGAGTGTAACTGCTACTACTTAATATCCACTCTTTAAAAAAAAATAAAACAAGTGAAACTTCATCAACAGCAACAAACATTCATTTCAACTTAAAGTAGAAATATTAAATTAATTTTCCGTTTTCTTTTTTCATGTATAAATCATTTATATTTTCTATTGAAATGTTATTTTAACTTGAATTTTTTTCTGACGTCGCACATAAAATATTAAAATATTATTTTGTAATTTTTTTTTTTTTTTTTTTAAATAGAACAATTTTATGGAAAAACCTAACAAGCCTCAGGAAATGCTAATAAAAAAAATACCTATTGCCAATTTCTATAGAAATTGTTTAATTTTTTTTTTAACTTTATACAGTTTATAAGTAAGCATTTGCATTAAAAAAATTAAATATGCATTATTATTATTTAATTTGATTTTTTTTTAATGCAAACATTTAAATAAATACCTAATTGATAAGAAAAATTTATTACTTGCATTTATTTATTATTATTTTTTCTTTCAGTTTCTTTTTTGAGAAACCAACAAAAAAATAACAATCGCAGATAACAATCAGAAAAAAAAGTAACGTAAAAATTGTTGGCACTCAAAAGTTTTTAATAATGGTGGTGTGCTCTAGAAAAATGTCTTAAAGAGCAGACAGTTTTAGTTTTTTTGTTTTCAACTGTTTGTTAGAACAATCAAACAAAACTTGATTGAAACATTTTATTATCGACTTAATTTCAACCTTCTGTTTGAGAGTGGTGAAAGTTCAATGAATTTTTATCATAAAATTTCATTATAACAAATTTTAGAATTGTAAATCGTTTCTTTTTTATTCGATAATAAACTTGTTATAA
>BGZK01004631.1:0-12394 GCA_005406025.1 Eumeta japonica | reverse complement strand
TTTTCTTATAAAAGTTGCGCGACTTTTATATGGTTTTCAAAATAATTTGATGTAAAGAGGTTTTGTAAAATATTATCCGGGAATCCATTAAACTAAAGTCTTGCACCATTAAGATTTTCTACAAAATAGTTTCTCTGCTAAAAAAAAAAAAATATGAGCAAAAATTTCTTTTTACCAGCTTTTCTTTGCTGGTAATTTGTGTCAGCATAATTCTATCATTTAATATTGTGTATGGAGGCAACTTCAAACGCATTCTCCCAAAAGCAATTAAACAAAACAGATATATATATTGTTTTTGCCATGGTTTAGTCAGTATGAAATCATGTGTGTGCATTATTTGAGCGCCTCGATGGTTGAGTGGATAGAACTCCTGCCCAGCAGTCACGAGGTCACAGATACCTGCCACAAGCTCTGGCTATTTCTGCAGACATGCAAATAGATTTGCAGTTTAGTATCTGTTTATAAAAAAATTTTGTAGCTGCTTATTTTTCAATCTTACAAGTCATCGTGCGAACTGTGTAGACATTAATATTAACTTTAATACGCCTTTTAATGACTTTAATGTTTTAACAACATTTACATTTTGAAAAAAAAAAATTGTTTGATCATGAATCAGGTTATTTTGAAAAGTTGTTTGTAATTGTTTGCCAATTATCGGGAAAATTCAAAATTATTATGTTAAAGTTACAATTAAAAATTGTGCATAATTTTAAATTGAGAGCAGGATGAAAATTGTCTGTTATATTGTTATTTAAGAGTTGCTTTAAACTTATTTAAGATTTGCTACTACCACTTTCTATTTCAAACTTGTTCGATCGTTCACATAAATACATTTAAAACAAAATTTTGAAAGTTATTTTCGTATTAAATGTTTTTATGCGAGCGAACGAACAAAATCGAAATTGAGAAAGTGGCAGATAATTTTAGGCTATAAGAATCAGTTGCATAAATGAGTAAAAATTTTTAAAATGGTTTCTAAGACCTTATCACCGTTTTACAAAACAAAATTACCAAAATCAAATAAATTACATATATAATAAAATTTATTTATTTTGTCTTTTAAATACACCCTCAAAAAAAAATTTTCTAGTTATATTCATAAAATGTTTATCCCCAGTCACTTTGTCTTTATTTGTTTTCATTTGAGGACAATTCCTAAAATTGAGAAAGAACCCTGTTGTGTGTAATATTCAACGTCTTCTATTCTCGTACAATGACATGGAGTTACTAATGACAACTGGAACTGTTATGTAAAATAATATAAACAATTGTTTTTAAACTGTGGTGTGCAAAGTTAAGAATTTATCAGCTGTTTTAAGAAATGAACAATAAACTACAACCAAAAGTTAATTGAATTTAAATTATATGGGTATTACCATGAAAATGTCAATTACTGAATAAATAAAATGCCTTTATCTTCGTCAAAGATGAGCTTAATTAAAAAAAAATCTACTTAATATGGCTATGTACTACATTTTTAGAACAAAGAGCTTTAACGCACAGCTTGCAAGCAATGTGAATTAGTAGAAATTAACAAGAAAGTATGTGAGCTGTGTGTATATAGGTGTGTCTATCAGCAAATAGTTGTTTTACGGTAAGAGAAATTTGTTGGTCATATCAACGACATCCACCAAAACCATAATTTAGCTACAAATACCAGTCGATGGCAGATATCTTCAAGAACAATATAATTTAAAAAATTTGATATACAGATTTTACCTGAGTTCGAATATGAAGAAAAATTTAAAAATTCTCAAATTGCTTTTATTAGGATTGATCCCGTATTTTTGGGCAACGTTAAGTAAAATGAGAGCAAACAAGAATGTTTCTCAATAATAGACTAAAAACCACATTTCTATCCCAAAGCAAAACGTCAAACTGTTTTGACATTTAATATACAAAATCACTTGAATTACATAAGGAGGCAAACAAAGTATAAAAGTACATACATGCATATACGACATATTAGTGTGCATTAACGCAAAATTAGAGTATGTACTTATATTTTTAAGCATTTCTAATAGAATATTTTAATAAAATTCACTAATTAAAATCTTTCGTAAAATTTATTTGCAATTTTTATTGTTTACTTCTTGAAACAGCTGACTACTTAACTGCTTGCCCAAACTAGCTCGAAGAAAAACTACGGGTTATTTCGTGCAAGACGAAGAAGAATACTTCTCCCTCAAAATCTCTCTTACTTGCCCGAACTTAGAGTATGCGAACAGTTTTCGTGCTAACTGGGATCTCGCGAGCTCCCAATGTTAAGTACGGCATCACACCTATTATTGCGAAATCTATGTTATTTTATAAGAGCATAAATGTCAAACATGAAACACATTCGACGCAACAAGCTACAGATTGCATCGTTCTGGTTATCGTCATCTCGTCATTTTTTCAGCTACAAAGCAGGTAAAGATTTTAATATCACAAAAAATCTTAAATAAAAGATTGTTTGAAAGTAATATTGTGTAAATAACAAATACGACGAAGGCATAGCTACACAACCGTTGTAGCTGTCGTCAGATTAGGTCTAGTTCAGTTTTCTTTGCGACAAAGCACTTTGGTGATTTTAATATAATAAAACAAATGGTAAATAAACTATTTCAATGCAATATTTGTATAAATAAAGTTTGTGTATGACTAATAAATATGAGTATGTTTGTTTTTGTGTGATTATGATAATGTATCAGCCATTTTACTGCTACAACTATATCTGGCTACATTTCATGTTTTATGCTTCATGCACGAGACCATGGAAATGCCCATACATGACATTGCATTGCATTAATAATAATTTTATATAAAATATGATTTATTTGTTTATGATAGAGAATATAAGAAATTTTATTTCTCACCGTACTTTCAGCATACCTATCATGTGCTCGACCTCCAAAAGAAAAACCACCCTAAAATTAAAAAAAAAAATAACAGCAACAAAATTACACATACTATGCACATATTCTCTTTGCATAGGAACAATTTTCTCATATTCAATTGTTTGGTTATATTTATTATTTTTGCTCGATTGGTTTATTATCATAGAGTCGTATACTATTGTGCAATTAATTAATAAATGACGGTAGAGTCTGTGCACCATAAAATACTAGTTTCGTTTGTGTGCATGTATTGGCAAAAGAACATAAAGTTCCATTTATTCCGCTTTATTCATTTTTTTGGTGACGGTTTATATTCAAAATATTTAAAATTTTTGTCAGTTTAATTTTAAGCTTTAAAGGTAAACGATCTTAACAGGTGGAAATGACAAATATTAAAGTATTGCCGGCTGAATTGCAAAAAGTTGCTGAAATTGAATTGGGTGAAGTGCCAGCAAGAATATCCGAAGATTTGCAAACTTTGAAAAATTGGATTGAAAAGCACCTCATTTGAATGCCCGCCAGGATGATCAGTTTTTAATACAGTTTTTGCGCGGTTGTAAATACAGTTTAGAAAGAGCTAAAATCAAAATAGATTTATTTTTCACGCTCAAGTCAAAGTTTCCCGAGTTTTTTAATACCACCGATATACATGATGCTACATTTAGAAAATGTTCAATTATGGGTAATCACAGATACGTTTACGTATTCATCACTTATTATTATTTATCAAAGTCATATCCATTTTTCATTACAGATATGCCATGCCTTTACCCATACCCATGAATGGCAATGGTCCGCGCATTGTGTTTTTAAATCTTGCCGGTGATATTGCCAAAGGCTTAGTTAATTTAGACGATCTGTATAAAGTAGTAAATGCAAAACATGAAATAATTTTAATGGATGATCCTTATGTCTGTATAAATGGCATTATTTTTGTGCTGGACGTCAAGGAAGTTACTTTAAACTTAGTGTTGAAATTTACACCAGTTTTTGTGAAAAAGCTTATACAATTTTATGAGAAATCTTTACCATTTCGCATAAAGGGTATACACTTGATAAACACACCAGGCATATTTCAAACTGTTATAAATATTTTTATGCCTATGCTGTCGGAAAAAATTCAAAAAAGAGTACATTTTTTTATAAAAAATCAAAGCTTATTTTTATAAAAAAAATAAAATTATTCATTTTTCTAGGTATTTATTCATAGCGATGACTTCACTAATGAAGAGACTGGTATACCTTTAAAATATTTGCCGACTTATTTGGGTGGACAGAATGGCTCTGCTGAAGAACATGTAAAGGAGTTTGAAAAAAAGTTTCTGGAATATGAGAGCTATTTTAAGGAAAATGCCAATTATGGCACTAATGAACTGCTGAGACCGGTTAAGCCCATTGATTTTGATGGTATATATGGTTTGGGTGGTTCATTCAGAAAATTGGATGTGGATTAAAAATCTATAGATGATTGACATGTTGTGTATATATAAACAAAAATATGAAATATAAATATAGAAAGACATGGGAAATATTAAAACAATTATTTTAATTCCAAAGATATGCAGAAGAAAAGTAATTGCCGCTTAATTAAATTATAATCTGGTTTTAAACGAGAAGCATCTGGAGTGATTGGAAAAAATCAATCCTTTATTATATTATACCATCTGGAAGAGTTTATAGATAATTAAATTTAATATTCCCACGGGCCAAAGTACATTTAAGAAAAAAATCGGAATTTAATAAGAATTTTGAATGCAGAATTTTTCTTGGTTTTAGAATTTTTGAGGATAATTTGGGGTATAAAAAATATTTCGATGTTATTCAAAACTCACATAAGAACATTATTTTTAATAGCACTTTTCTAGCTTCAAATTTTTTATTCCAAAAGCTATTTATTTTACAAATAAACTTCGCCTAACTTATAAACTTATTGAAAAACTAGCATTCACACGCGTCTCAGCTCTCCGTAATAATAGTTTTAGTCCAGTTCTTTATATAAATAGTTAGAGCGAGGCGTAAAAGTGGGCATGGTCACCTTTTTTATTATTAATAACATCAGACGGCTTATGTCAGGCATTTGAAATACATGTTTGTCAAAATTTCTCAGTTAATCTTCTTATTATGTAAATTAAAAAAGTGGGCGTAAAAGTAGGCAGAGAAAATTTAATGTTTTTAAAAGCTACGATGAATACTCAAAATAGGAGCCTTAAGCATCCTGCATGCCGTTTACAGTTTCAAATAATTTAATATAGGTCGACGGAATAGTGGGCGTGGCAAACTTAAACATAGTCCATGTGCACCGGGGATATCGTGGCTTTTTAATACCGAAGGTATTTCTGTTTAGTACTTTTTGTTTTTTAACACTAAAATGCAAAGCTTTTTGCTTGTATCCAGGAATCGAACCTGCGACCTGGTGACGGTTGGTCAGATGTTTTATCCACTCAGCCATCAGCTTAGAACCTACACGTATCAAACAAACAGTCTTTATAATATTAGTATCATAATGTTTCCTTTTGTTCTGCTCTAAAAAATATTTAGAAAAATTTTGGTTTGGCTTAATTTTCTTACCTTGTTTTGAATTGACATTGTTTTTTAAGTTGACTGTGTGTGTGTAAACTCAATAGAGGTTCTAATATAATAAATAAAATGCATAATCACATTAATAAATATTACTTCCACAGTCTGAACTTTTATGCATTGATAACCAAAGTTTGTTTCAAAAGATGTAACTCTTGTTTTAAATGCTGAATTATCTACATATATGTAAGTATGCTATTTATTGGTCATTGACATTGAAAATACTTGTTTATATGCACAAATAAGCATATTAATTATTTCAGTTGATTTAATCCCGTTCTTGAATTATTTTCAATTAACATTTATGAAATTATCACATTTTCTTTCTATTTCTTTACATTTAAAATTCAGTCATAAATTAAACTTTGAGGTTGAATAAACGGTACGGCAAGATTAATGGTATGGCTAAAATCAAAAGTTTATCGCCTGATTTGCAAAAATAGCCGAAATTGAATTGGGTGAAATAACGGACAGAATACCGGAAGACCTGCAAAATCTCAAAACTTGGATAGAAAAACAGCCACATTTGAATGCTCGTTTGGATGATCAATTTTTGATACAATTTTTGCGTGGTTGTAAATATAGTTCAGAGAAAGCTAAAGAAAAAATAGATCAGTTTTTTACATTGAAAACAAAATTCCCCGAACTATTTAACTCCACCGATGTGAACGAGCCAAAGTTTAGAAAAATGTTCAATTATGGGTAAAAAAATTAAATGGAAATTGTTGGCTGTATGTAAAAATCAAACTTAAATTTCAGTTATGGCTGCCTTTGCCCACACCTCTTAATGGAAATGGCGCCAGAATTTTTTATGAAATTTGAAGGTGACATTGCCAAAGGTTTGGTCAATATGGAAGAGCTGTATACCGCAATTAATGCAATGCATGAAATTATTTTAATGGATGATCCTTATGCATGTATAAATGGAATTTTATTTGTAATAGATTTAAAGGATATTTTTTAATATGGCACTGAAAATAACACCAAGTTTTTGCAAAAACTGTACAATTTTATACAAAAACTTTACCTTTTCGCATTAAAGGATATTATCTGTTAAATGTTCCCAGCTTTTAATACTGTTTTGCATATGTTTATGCCTTTACTATCGGAGAAACTAAAACAAAGAGTAAGTTTTATTTATTATTCTTCTTTTACTAAATAGTTGATAATTAAAAAATTTCAGGTCTTTGTTTATGGTCAGAATTTCGACAAATCAGAAATTAATATACCCCTTAAATATTTGCCCACTTATATGGGCGGAGAGAATGGCACAACTGAAGAGCACTTAAAGGACTTTGAAAAGAAATGGTTGGAGTACGAGAATTATTTTAAGGAAAATGCTAATTATGGTACCAATGAGCTTTTAAGACCTGGTAAACCTATAGATTTCGATGGTTTATATGGTTTGGGGATCGTTCCGTAAATTGGTTGTAGATTAAATTTAATTAATTAACAATAAATAATCATTAGTTGAAGATGAAAATTGTTCACACAATTTTTTTAACAGAAAGAACTCTCTCTCTCTCTCTCTCTCTCCCATATACAGAGTATGATAATATAATAATATAATATAATAATTCCCACAAAAATGTTTTTTTCAATTTTGAAAATCTTTATTAAATTGAAAATCGTGGTTTGTTTCAACTGATATGTCCATCAACAGTGATGCATATAGCCATCATACCTAACTAGTTAACATCCATCTATCAAAGGTCAATAGTAAACTGTTACCGATATGTTTGAAAGCTTTACTAATGTATTAATATTTACTGATCAATGATGACCAACGATGACTATTAAATGATATTTGAAAGAACTGTTCAGATATAAGTATGTAGGAAGCAAAATCACATGTGCACAAACTTTCTGATATTTTAAAACATTTCTGAAACTACATTCATATAAAGTCTATAAGCATATGGGTCCTTTTAGCCCATATGTTTATCAGCTGATTCGAGCTAAACTGACGTTTCCTTGTATCTCGTTTGACAGATTGGTTCCGTTATAAAAAAAATCGTGTTTCTTTATTGTTGTAGGTAAGAGGTCACCTATAATATGTTCGCCTTGGATTCACCCATCATATAAAAAGTTAATTATTTTTGTTGTTGTATTGTTGTACATAGATGTATAACAATACATAGATACAAAGGATTTAATGCTGTCAGCCACATTTCTGGAAATATTATAATCTTACTATAAGACAGTAGACTTATTCGCAGAAATATTTTCATTGCTTTTATTTAAAATATACTTCAAAGTATGCATGCTGCACAGAACAGGCGAAGTAACAAAGGCTAAAATATTTTAAACTGTGACTAACAGCAACGCAAATGATGTGAAAGCTGTTTTTCATGCCGGAGTTGCTTTTTGTTGAATTCCCATTGCTGTTGTATATGTATGTAAATACTCACATATTTCTTTTTTTCAAAATAATTCATATGCATAAATTCAAGTACAAAACGGGACATTTTAATAAATGTTTAATAATAGTTTTGGGATCATATGAAATAAAGAATTATTTAAATAGAAACAAATATTGACTTACGAGTTTTTTTGAGCCAATTTAACAATAACACTCTTAACTTCAGTATAGTTTTGTAGAGCATACTCGCCATTTTCGCGACCATGGCCAGACATCTTATAACCGCCAAAAGGCACTTGAGCGGCAAGCGAGTTATAAGTATTGACCCAAACAGTACCAGCTCTTAGACCTTGTACTATATAGTTAACCTTATCAATATCCTTAGAGAATACGGCAGCAGCCAAGCCATAATCAGAATTGTTGGCTCTTTCAATAACTTCATCTAATTTCTTGAAACGTATTATTTGTTGAACAGGGCCGAAAATTTCTTCGCGGGCTATTGTCATGTCATCTTTAACATCAGCAAAGACGGTGGTTCTACAAAATAGCCAGGCAAGCCTTGTGGGCGACTGCCACCAGCTACCAACCAGCAACCTGTTGTTTACCTGTGTTTATTAAACCTAAAATTTTATTCATTTGTTCTTCATCGACTTAGGGACCCTGTTCCACATTAAGATCAAAAGGATTGCCCACGGAACGCTTTTTAGCCCTTTCAGCACTGCGCTCAACGAATTCTTCATAGATTTTATCCTCCACAAATGTGCGTGAACCAGCACAACAGCATTGGCCCATATTGAAGAATAACCTAAAATGAGAAGTCTCAACGGCGTAGTCCATATCACTGTCCGCCAACACAATATTGGGGCTCTTACCACCTAATTCAAGTGTCACACGTTTAAGGTTTGTGTTACCAGATGCTTGCTGGATTAGTTTGCCCACCTCGGTGGAACCGGTAGGCAACTTTGTCAACGTCTAGATGATTAGACAAGGCGGCACCAGTATCACCAAAGCCTGGTAAAACATTGACTACCCCCTCAGGGAAGCCTGCTTCTTTAACTAATTGAGCAAAGTACAAGGCAGTTAAACTGGTTTGCTCAGCTGGCTTCAAAACAATCACATTGCCAGTAGCCAAGGCAGGTCCAAGTTTCCAAGCCATCATAAGTATAGGGAAATTCCAAGGAATAATTTGAGCACAAACTCCTACAGGTTCATGACGTGTATAGGCGAAAAAGTCACCATCCATGGGAATAGTTTTGCCGTGATTTTTGTCAGCCCAGCCAGCGAAATAACGCAAATTTTTAATCGACATGGGTAGGTCCACATTATAAGACATGGCATAGGGTTTACCATTGTCCAAAGTTTCCAGGCTCTGGAAAAGTAATAACAGATTATTAAAAATAAGCAAATTCGCTATGATAAAGCGAATAAATTAATTCAAATCAAAAAGCATATACAAGTATGTTAGCGACATCAAAAATGTAATAATTTCGGGTCGTTTTTTTTAATATTTGTGTATTTAAAATGATTTCATCATCATTATCGAATCCGAAAGTTCGAAGTGAAGTTTTTTATGGACATATTCATAAAAATTAAAATAATTTTATATATGTTTTAAATCGAATAATTCATACGAAATTCTACTAGAGTTGATTTCAAAACTTTTAATTTTAATGAATATATTCCTTATATTTTGCCTTTGTTGTTATTTATTTATTGTTTTGTGATTGAATTTTACATATGTTTTGAAAAATACTACAATTTGAGCCAGACATGCAACATTTATAAAAATTTTAGTTAGGATTTGTAAATATTTGATTAATTTTAAATGCGTTTTTAATCTATTTTAACTATATAAAACTAAGTTTTTGAAATTTGTCGATAAACTGGCTGCTAAAAACTTTTTATTTTCGATATTTAGAAATACGATACAATGAAACAAATTTGTTCAGAAGGCATAAGCAGAAATCGTTTTCTTTTAAAACAATAATTCAGACGACTAAATACTGTTAAAGATATAAAAAATTACAAAATATTACAAAAACTTATGAAACATTGGCAAAGAATTTATACGAAAACAAACCCCTAAAAATAGTTCGTTTTCGATTTCCATCCCGCATGTATCTGATAGCTGTTTTTTGGCTATTCCAGCCTTCTATTATTAACTTTTGTTTACATTTTCAAAACCTTTTAAGCGTAATCAGGGTAGCACATACAAAATGCCGTTATATAGACGGCAGCAGAAAACACTAATGAAAAAATAAATTTAATAAAATAGCATACCGCCATATAAACACGATCACGTTCTAATAGATCAGCCAAACGGTTTAATAACACTCGCCACGTTGTGAGGGCATCCATTCGACGCCAAGGAGAACCTAACCTATTTTATTAAAGAAAACAAACAATTGCATATTAAACAATTAGTTCTAGTTCAAAATTAACTTACTTGAAAGCATTTCTGGCTGCTTTAACAGCTATATCAACATCTTCCTTGCCAGCACATTGAATTTCAGCTATTGCCTTTTCTGTTGTAGGTTGACAGTTTGAAATGTTTTGCCAGACTTACTTCTATGCCATTCATTATTTATAAAAAGCTAAAAGTAATATTTTATATGAAAAATCCATTATTTATTTGTACCATATTAACATATTGTATTTTTATTGAACTCTTATTTGTAAAATTTCTGTGGAATTTTCGTCAACTAAGTGTTTAATAAACACAAATTAATTTTTATAAACAAAATAAAAGTGTAGCAGAAATAAAATCCAAATAAAGCAAATTGATATTATACGAGTGTTCACACAATTATACTCTTTTAAGATTATATAATACCTACATAGGCATTTGTTTATTTTATGAAAGCTCACTACGCTTCAATTTTAAATTCTGAAGTGATAAGAACTAAAAATAATTTTATGGACTGTAGACAAAAGTTGTTTCCTACATTATAAAGGTTAATTTTCATAATGCATGTACATATGTACATATTTGTTTTTTTTTATTAGTAGATAATAAATAGCGCTATCAGAGAAATATCATATACCTACATGCACATGCATTAACATTTGTAAATCATCTCGAACATTTTTGTTCGTTCGCACAAAAACATTTAATACAAAAACAAATTTCAAAATTTTGTTGTTGCTTCAGATGTTCTTATGCTAATAAAAAAAATTTTCGAAATATTGAAAAAGGCAGTTAATTGACATTGAAAAATTGTATTCATCATTTAATTTTATGTACATATTTGTTTCCTTTCCAATATATTATACCAATTGGACTTACTTGTAAAACTATATTTGTCTGTACTTGCATATATATGTATGTACTTATGTAACCATATACATATGTATGTACATAAGTAAATCGTACTGGACACCCAGACACAATGAGTTAATTAACAATTTAAAAAGCTATAGCAGGAAAAAAAAGTTGGTACTATCAGAAATCGCGCTTGTTATTAATATGTACATATATACAAATATAAATATGTACATATGTTTATTCGTATGTATAAGCAATAATTCTGTGTATCATTTCACTTAAATCACAAATTCTGTGGTTTAAACTTTAAGCTGCCGGAATTATATTGCAGAAACAAGAAAGAATTAATAAAAACACGATCAGTTCAGTTTTTTTTCTTGTCTAAACCAATCAGCAAAATACAGTGATTGTTTTTCAAGGTCCACACATAGCACTCAGTTTCTACCTATATTCATACATACAATATATGTGCATACATATAATTATAATTTTTATTTAATCCATCAATATTTAAATCCTTTTAATTACACAATCAACAGAAATGCGTACTTACGCCGGTATAAAGAATTTCTGGGTTTGTTTTTGGTTCCGGCATCGATGCAAAATGCACTGCTGCCGCAGCAGAACTTTTGAAGTTATTTGACAAATTGCAGAATTTTTAACACATTTGTATTTTTAAAATGCGCAACATTTTTACTGCTTAAGTAATTGAATTCAAGTTGCAAAAGTATACGGAACAAGTATTAAACTTTTACAAACGACTTCAACGGATTGCCAAACCTTCTAATTATTACGCTCAAGAAAAAATGTCATAAAATAAAAAATAAAACAAATGTTCAAAATAGTGCTGCCAGACTATCACAGTGGCATTAATTTACCCTGTTGGAAATAAATAATCTTATACAATATCATATATACACTTAACTGTTTTTTTGTTTTTCTTTTAAAATTAAGAATTGCTGAATCAAAATTGCATCTACATTCCTGAAATTATTTATTTATACATAATAATAATAAATATATGTATAAGCTTAATGTTAAGTTATTTCCACACTTGGTGCAATTCACGCTGAATTTGTTGTGGATAAAATGGGATATGTTCAATAATTGAAATTTTCCCATTTTGTCTAGTAAGCAACTAACAAGCTTAGTGTGAATTTTACCATTGTATATTAAAAACAACGCAATATATATATTATATATACATATATATATATATATATATATATATATATATATATATATATAGATATAAAATTTCCAAAATTTAAAATTGGTCCAATTTTGTGGTAGTTACATGTTTGATAACAA